>LPNX010491584.1:354121-368482 GCA_001517045.1 Pseudotsuga menziesii
GAGGTCCGAACAAGTTATCCCTGTCCGGTTCACCAGGCTCACTTGATAGAAAACCACTAAGTACAACTTAGGTGGTAACAGGTTTGCTTTCTCAAACCAACAACCAAACTGGTACTCCAAGTGAGATGAAACCAAGTAAATCCAGGATCCCATTGATGGTATTTCACCATTCCAAACATCATGAGTACAAAATATAGATCATGACAGTACATAACAACATCATACAAATGTACATCAAGAGGGTACCTCATCAAAGAGTCATGAAAGTGATTGTACATCCAAGTAAGTAGATCACCATGTGGCCCATACACATAAGCATCAAGTATTATATTAGATCTGACCCAATGACATAGGTGAGGATCCCATGTCCCATAATGCTGTTCCAAAAATATATAATGTGCATCAATATAATCAGCTATGTGTTCTTTCATCCAAGAAGTGAATGAAGAACCTCCACCAAAATCTGAACCAAATAAGGAGCAAAGAAAACATCAAGACTTCAAGTGGCTCAAATAAGTCTCATCAATACACCCATGAATATGTATATCATCATGAAATAACAGAGTATGTTTCTACAAACAATAATGTTCTTCAATCATATATATATATTCACCTGAGTGTTGGATGAAGTTCCTCCAACATCAAATGGACTAGGAAAGGAGCAAGGAAAAATCACGAGTCTCCAAGGGAATCAAGTGAATACCAATATAGGTGCATCCATGTAGATGTGTATCATCATAATGTAAAAATGGATGCTGATGCAAATGTATAGAATATTTTTCTCTAATCATGTCATTATCAAAAGGAGAGATATGAGTTTCATACTCCTCATCTGGCACCATTAAAAATTAAGCCTTTCACCCCTACTTCATTAGGACGAATGCTGAAAAATGTTGAAGTGTAGGATGTAGGAGAAAGAACCAATTCACCCAAAGGATTATATAGTACAAAATTATCATCATGTGAAGGCTCCATAGAGGTAGGAACATGAACATCCCTAAAAAATTTAAAACAATTCCTCATAGGTTGGTTCCAAGGTTGTGGAATCATGCACTTCTTCAAAAAGTGTGTAACCATTTTCAAGAGGAAACTCAAGTTCCTCTTCCACCACAACAAGTGTTTGGATCTCATCAAGGTCATCTTCAAAAACATCAATAACTTGCAAATTTCCATGTCTCTCATGATCCCTCATGTCATGAGAATCCTCCAAGCAATCTACCATATGAAAATATGAAACATAGGAGGAAGGAAAAGTATCTTGCAACCTCTCAGGAAGTTTCTCATTTTGAATTTTGAGTTTATGAATATCCTCATTATTATTCAAGTATGCTTCATGTAACCATTCATTAACCTAAACCAAATTGTTTCTATAAAAAATCAAATACATGAAATTATCTTCAATGTTGCACATTTCTCTTTGAATCTTCTCCATGTCTTCAAGGAAGGATGGCACCTACAATGATAAAATTTTCCAACAAGATTTTTTCATTTTTTTCCCTATTTCGACCTTTGACTAGTTTTGATGTCTAGGTCTCCAAATTGACGCAAATGATCCCAAATATTCTGAGAAGGTATATTAATGATAGTAATAATTTAATATGATGTTCAAGGATGATTTATGACCCTCCAAATACTTCTGCAAACTTGTTTAATATTCTGTCCAAGGTAGGAGTTTTCACTAGCAAATTGGGGTTCCAATTACCCCAAGGTAAATGATGAAAATGGATTTCCAATTGCTCCAAAACCAACTAGAATTTCTAAACAGAGGTAGAGAATATTTAAGGGATATTATTAAGTTCTCATGTGCATCGTTATTTAGTTTATAAAGGCTGTTATAACCCTCTCTCAAACAACTACAAAATCACTAGTTCGACCCTTGGGGAAATGACATCAAATATTATCCAAATGAAAATAAACCATGTAATATGACTTAAAATGACCAATTTTTCACTTATAATGTCCCTTTTTAAGAAAATTTATTAAAATGACCAATTTTACACTTTTTTCCCTATTTCGACCTTTGGCCAGTTTTGATGTCTAAGTCTCCAAATTGACCCAAATGGTCCCAAATATTTTGAGAAGGTATATGAAATATATTAAGACTTGAATATGATGTTAAGGGATAATTTATGACCCTCCAAAAATTTCTACAAACTTGTTTAATATTTTGGCCAAGGTAGGATTTTTCACTAGCAAATTGGGGTTCCAATTCCCCCAGGGTAAATGCTGAAAATGGATTTCCAAATACTCCCAAAACCACTCGAATTTCTGAAAAGAGGTAGAGAATTTTTAAGGGAAATTATTAAGGTCTCATGTGCATCATTATTTAATTTATAAATGCTGTTATAACCCTCTCCCAAACATCTACAAAATCACTAGTTCGACCCTTGGGGAATGTCATCAAATCTTCTCCAAATGCAAATAAACTGAGTAAGATGACTTAAAATGCTTAAGTGATGGATATGAAACTTGTAATACTCATAAATGGAATTCCATTCATTATAAATATATCAGATAAAAAACATTCATTCAAAATCATTAGCATTACAATGGCATACATCAATATAGTGGGGAAATTGTCATTGTTTGCTCATTAATAATCACTTTTACATACAACCATTTGGGATTTCCACCTGATAATTTTTGAATATGAAAAAAAAATTATATTAATATTATTACAATCATAAATGGACCATTATAAGCTCTCCCAAATAGTACAATAGCTCACCCAAAGCACAATTCCTCAATGAGCAAGAATATACAATAAAGACTGGAAATGGTTGAGAGGATGTGCTGCACTAGAAGAAACCAAGAGCTTCCCTATAGCTTACACATGAAAATACAAACTCCATTAAAGCTCTGTTAAATACCTGAATTACCTCTCCAAACACCAACTTGGTTGGGAATTTTTCACCCTCGAAATTGGCTAAGGCAAGAAACTAGTCATTCACTAGCTCTCTCTCTTCACAAATGCAGATTTATCAAATTATCAAAAACCATTCTCTTGGTTGATCCATGTATTTTATAAAAATACTTATCCTTATAAGGTTACCAATCCATCCACAAACTCAAGCAAATTCTAATTAGGGCATGTGCTAAAGATTTACCATGTGTCCTCCCTTCCCTAGCCTTCCATCTTCCCCTAATTTGAGTAGGGACCCATTGAGCTTCCCCAACTCACATGAGCACCTTCTTGGATTCTATATTTAGGCCTGACATGTGATAATGGTCACATGTTAGCCTTCAGGTCTGCAATATGTAATAAATTTCATAGCATCTTCATCATTGGTGTCTTAGATGTCATAGATGTTATGGAATCTATCCCAAGTGTCCAAGAAGCTCTCATTTGACTCTTCCTCTCCCGTGTAAGTTTTTATCAAATGATTAAAAGACCTTCTCTTGGTTGATAAATGTATTTTATAAACATCCTTAGCCTTCTAAGGTTACCAATCCATCCACAAAATCAAGCCAATTCAAATTAGGGTGCGTGCTCAAGATTTTCCATGTGTCATCCCTTCCCTAGCCTTCCATCTTCCCCCAATTTGAGTAGGGACCCATTGAGATTCCCCAACTCACATGAGCACCTTATTGGATGATATATTTATTCCTGACATGTCATAATGGTTAGATGTCAGCCTTCAAGTCTTCAATATGTCGTAAATTTCATAGCATCTTCGTCATTGGCGTCATAGATGTCATAGATGTTATGGAATCTAGCCCAAGTGTCCAAGAAGCTCCCATTTGACTCTTACTCTCCCATGTAAGTTACATTTCCTTCAAAATTTGACCTATGATGCATATTTCCAAGTGTATTAGCCTCTAACTCATCCAAGAACATTAGGCTTCCCATGGATTCGAAATTGCAAGAGGAGGATGCCACGCGGCACATAAATTCTAGCTTGTGTGGGCCCCATAATATCCATGTGTCTCCATGTTCCATTGCCAATTCGATTTTCTCTTGTATTTATTTAATTAGCTCCAGTATTAAATATTTATTCCATTCTATCTCTGAACATCATTTATTAGCTCCCTTATTAAAATTCCAAATGTATCCATCCAACATAGGGAGCTAGTAGGATTGATGGAATTATCCTGCTATGCAATTATTTGAGTGGGGAAATTACAGGGAATGAGTCATCTTCCACTACTAAATTCTCTTTCGTAGGAAATTCTGAGATTAGATCTGTAAAAACTAAGGATTTTTTTGATTTAGCAGATTGGAAATCGAAGTCAAACTCTTGGAGAATGACTATCCACTTAAAGAATTTGCCCCAAATTATGCATCGGGACAAAACACACTAAAAATGATTTACGTCTACCAGCATTGTGGTTGTCCTCAGTAAAATGTAGTGGGACAGCCTCTGAACAACATAAACAACTACTAATGCTAATTTATCGATGTGGGAGTATCTAAGTTTTGGAACCTCTAATGCACAACTAAGATAATAGACAACATGCTCTTGGAGCTTGTCATCCTACTGAACCAATACTACCCCGATAGTCAACTCTGATGTAGCTAGATACAATATAAAATATTTAGAGCAATTTGACAGATGTAATAAAGGAGCCGAGAGTAAATCCTTCTTTAATGCCTTGAATTAAAGTGTGCGGTTTCATCCCATAGAAATGGGGTGTCCTGCTTAAGCAAGGGAATGAAAAATTTAGTTATCTTGGCATAATTGACTATAAAACGCCGAAGAAAATTAGATTTCCCCTGTAGGCTCTGAATTTTCTTGATGGAATTAGGAGGAGGAAGATTTACAATAGCTTAAAATTTCAAAGGATCCACCTATATTCCTTTGTTTGAAAACCCTAGTAGCCTCCTTGACTCAACTCAGAAAACACACTTATGGGGATTCAAGCGTATCTTATAATGTCTACATCGTTAAAAATTCATGCAAAGGTGATCGGGATGGTCCCTCCTCTTATGAGAATGGGCAGGTAGATCATCCAAGTATGGCTCGAAAATATTCTTGATGTCATGGAAGGCAAATTTCAATGCCCACTGAAAGGTAGCTCCGACATTTTTCAAACCAAAGGGCATTCTCTTGTATGTGAAGGTACCCCAAGGACAAATAAAAGCCATTTTATGCTGGTCTTTCGGCTTGATTTGGATTTGATTATACCCAGAAAATCCATCCATAAACAAAAATACTTTTCTACCCTCACAAGCATCAATGATATGATCAATGAAGGGCATGGGATAGTTATCATTCGGATATGCTTTATTTAGGTCACGAAAATTAGTGCACACGCATATGGTCCCTTGTTTTTTTTTATCAACAGGAATAGGATTGGATACCCATTCTGTCAGATCAATTCGGTAAATAAACCCTTCTTTCAACAATTTCTCCACCTCAGCCTTGACGGCAGCAACTTTTCGCAGATTAACAGGTCGAAGCTTTTGTCGAACATGTTTAGCATCAGGTAAGTCTGGATTTCATGTTCCACAATAGATGGATCTATGCATGACATCTCCTCATATGGCCAGGAAAACACGTCGCTAAATTCCTTAAACAAGGCAGTATATATAGAAATCTCCTTTGGAGAGCAGTTTGCACCAATATGCACATTTTATACGCCGTTAAGGTTTGTAGAGATGTTGATTAGAATGGTAACAGAGATATTTTCCATATTCCCCTGAATAAATATTTTGTCCTTTGGTAAAGGATTAATCGGCGAATCAACACCCTCCGTCAATCTCACATGGAACTCTTGGTTTTCAATTCTGCTCAACTCTAGAAAAAAGTAATACTTGTGGTGAAGGTATTCACAAATCTTATAAAGAGTTATCCTCCAAAGTGGGTAGATAAGCTTCTTTTGACTGCTCTGAGACTGTAGAAGGAGTCATGATATAACCAACAATGGTGTCAACAATAGCTTTATAAGCCACTTCCACTGTAGATAAGGGTACTTGAGGTTCATGACAGGAAGGAAGGACCCAAGGATCAGTTCTATCAACAACCGTTATGATAGACTTCCCTGCACTTGTAGAACCTAGGTAATTTATAGGGGCTGGGATATCAAATGTGCCCATCAAAGATGCATACATTCCAACCCCCAGGCTCTCATTAGCTAGTTTGGTCTGATCAATCAAAGGTACAGTGGACTCATTACTCTAAACGACCCTTTCGAGTGAAATTGAGTTGGTCAACAGTAACCAACTTCCCTTTGTGTGGAAACACTACCACTCGAAGAACGACCAAGGCAATCGCACACATGGCATAAGTCCAAATTATCCGTAACATCAAGTTATAATCCAAAGGGGAATCAATCACTTCTACCTCAACAACCATTGCTTTCCCTACCAAATTTATCTCAAAAAATGGTAGGATATCATGCGAACAAAAAGAACTTCCGTCGAAAGCAGTAAGTAGAGTGTTCGATGGAACTAGCTTCGGGGAACCTAAGGCTTTCCAACAAGACATTGACATTACACACATGGAAGCACCTTTGTCAATAACTGTACATCCAATGGTTTTTCCTCCATGCACCATATCAATTGACAAAGCCACATGATACGCCAAGTAGATCTTAACATATGAAATATTAAACTTCGTTGCAGGATCGACGAATCCATGCTGCCTAAAGCTGCTAAGAGGGCATCCCGCTGAGCAGGACAAATCTGTAATACTTCCAACGCTGACATTGCACAAGGATTTTGAGCCAAATATTCAACTACGGAATAGTTATAAGAAACCCTAGATTTAGGATTGTGAAATGCTTTTTTAAAGACACCCTTAGGTATCTTAGGAATTGGATAAACATGTTTCTCAATAGTGAGAGGGTTAGAAGTTTCACCAGTAGACTTACGCTTTTTAGGGGCCTCCGATTCATAATTCTTGTTTCTTGTCTGGATTAAGGTGCTATATCATACCATATTGATATATTTTTGATCAGGAGGAGCACTGGAAGTGCTCCCGGCTACATTCGAAACATAAGCTACGTTCTGTCCTTGGGGAAATGGGTAGTTCAGGATAGCCGATTGTTGATTCTTCAACAAATTCTGAGATTGTTCCATAAGAGGGAATTGACAAGTCAGGTGGTCTCCTTGGCACAAATTATAAGGAAACTTAACCTTTTTCTTATCTTTTTTACCCCCATCAACATTGTTTGTGGGATTCTGCTTGTTTTGATTACCCTCACCCTTCTTCCCTTTCTTCTGTTTTCCCACTGGGTTGCTGATTGCCCTTGTGAGAATACTGTGCAAAAACAATTGCATTTTGAGGTGAGGGGGTGGGAGCCTTAGCTGCCTCTGCTGCGTATTGATTCACTGGAAAATCATAGAGTTGCTTAGCCAGTGGTTCTAGAGTAGGAGAACTAACTAAACCAACCACACTATCAGCATGGGGTCCGAGATTGGGATTCTATGAATTATTGGTAGATCTCGGTGCCTCAGGGATGATTTCATATAAAATCCCAGACTGAGCATATATCAAGTCTAACTGCTGGGCCCTAAGGATAGCCTATTCTTCTGTGGTCACCCCGAAGTGGATACGTCCTTAGAGATATAATGTAGTAAATATTTTAAGAACCACTCTAATAAAAACTTGGGGGGTATAGTGGCTTTAATAATCCTCTTCCATCTTTGCCACTCCTAGATGTGATCCAAGATATGTGTGGCCTTGTTTTTTTGAAAAGTCGACAACAAGTATGTGCCGGCATCATACCAGACATGATGCTGAATGTGATTGAGGAACACAGTTGCCAAATACAAAAAACTGTCATATGCAGCAGCAGTAAGTTCTATGTACCATTTGGATACAACATGAGTTAAGGTTCAATGGAAAATCCTCAACCGAATGGAGTCATCGTTCATTGAGTTTGAAGAGCACCAAAGGTGGAAAGTGGTTATGTGCACACCTGGATCTTTGCCAGTTTTTCTTTCAAACTTTGGAATGTCTAACGGTAACTTAATAGGTATAGGTGGCCATGCCGCACTATGCCGCATGGGGTCATTCATCAACTTTGAAAAATATGGAAATTTTAAAGTTGTCAGGAAAGGAAGATTTGGCTTAACTGGGGTTTGAAAATAAGGAGTTTGGGATGTAGAAGGACCTACCCTCTGGTTCCCAAATGAAAATGTGGGGTTGCCCCCAGCCATCGGTTGTGATGTAGTTGGACTACTTTGAAAAGGATTCCACTTGAAAGCTAGTAGATTACTTGTGTGTGGTACATGATATGTAGTTCAAGCCGCTCCAGATGAAACTGGAGTTTTGAAGATAGGAGCAGGTATCCCTCCACTAAAAAGTGAAAAGGGAGAGCTCGTGAAAGGGCCAAAATTGGTGCGTGAAAATTATGACCAAAAGCATTTGTGTTTCCATATTGCATGCCCACATATGCAAAGGGTAGGACCTACATAAGGAGTGGATGGGGGAATATACCCCCCATTCCATGTAAAACCCTGGATGAATGAGGAGGATCCACTTGGACTGCTCTAAGCAGTTTGCATAAAGGAAGGAGCAACAAAAGGTACACTATGAATACCAGTGATAACCCCACTAGATGGATCTACTACATTAGAGGGAGCCGAGGGCTGAACCACTCGACTACTTGGTGAAAAAGGTGTAGTAGATGCACTTGGTCTTGGAGTACCTACCAGGGGAGGTGGGACTCCACTAGCCAAAATGGCTGAAGTTGGGGTAGAAATACCCTCTCTAGAGCTAGACATATCTCTGCTCAAAGGAACACCAATAACAAGTGAACTAAAAGGGAGAACCTGGACAATCACAGGTTTGTTCAGATCAGTTAGAGGTGGGTTAAAATTTCTTGCAAACTTGTCATCTTGCAAGTATTCAATCTCTACTGTAGATGTTTCTTCTTGATTAATCCTAAGTTTCGGTTCACCTAGAACTTCACTAACTCCTACTAGTTCAAAAGAACCATCAGTATCTAGTCTCTACCTTTGAGGGGGTGGTGGAGGTTCACTGTATCAGATGGAGGAAGGTTTGGAAACCTTCTTGACCTATGAAGAGGTTGGTCCTCCACAACTATAAATTTGACTCACACACACCTAAATTCCAAGTAAACACACACAAACCAAACATCACTCACTAAAAATGTCCTAAAGTCACTTAGACACAACAGATATAGGGTATTCCTTCCAAAAGAAAGCATGGGATGATTAGGGCCCAGGTCCAACCAGTGAAGACTGAAGGATGGTTACTTGTTGTCCCATGAATGTGTTCTTGGGAAAAAGCACTGGAATCACCCAACCGCCCTCCAAAACTGTCTACTAAGGTTACCTTCCAAGTCCATCCAAGGTGTACTAGAAATAGCCTTCCAATAACACGGATGTATGATCCCTAGTGTCAAGAAACTAAAGGCTACCACAACTACATCGAGAGTTTGGTGGAACAGTCGCAAGCCTGATCCTTATGCATTGGTAGGGTAGTAAAGACTGAAACCCTATCAATAACGACATTGCACGAGGCCCACGAGGTGGTATTGATAAGATCCCCAAACACATAAAAATCCTCGTATATGATCAAACAGGGAAGTGGAGGGTTATCTCCTCAACCAAGCTCTCACGCGGCCTTGTGCTTAACTCCTTTGTGAGAGGATATTTCTAGATGGTATCTTGTAGAAGAGGATTTACCTAATGAAAGGCCACTACGTTTGAAGTCAAATGCTTTTGGACAGTTAAACTCCCTATTCCAAGAGCCTAGACTGAACTAGTTGATGTATGAGCCTAAAAAAAATCGTTCTTTTTAATGGGTTGTATTAGTCAAAGGTAGCAGAATGAGATGTATGATGTTATAGACTCAACAGAAAGAAATAAAATGATGTATATAAAATATTCAAAGCAAATGCAGCTACAAAATGAAAATTTTCTTTTCTTTTTGTTTGTAAATGAAAGCTAATGAACTTTTAAATAGCATGAGAAACTACAAGACTTCAAAATTTTTGATTTTTTTTTTGAAAAAACAATGAAAAAATCAACTAAATGAAGCCTAATGAAAAAAGTGCAAAAATGCTTTTTGTCTCTTCCTTTTCAAAAAAAAAAATTCAAAAACTATAATGCAAGTAAATTCTGATTGAGTGAGTTTAAACAATTTGATCATATAACAGTAAATGATGCAATCAGACCCTACAACAACACACTTCACCCAAACAAGAAGAAATGGCTCAAAACCTAGACTTGGTGGAACTATTAATTCAAAGACCAATAGATCCAAAAGATAGAAAGAATGACTGACTTAAACCACTAGGAAAGTAGTACAGAGCATATCAATGTTTCAAAGGACCAATCAATGAGCCAAAACACAGGCAATCAGACCAAAATCCAAGTAGGAGGACCTAACACATTCACTAATGAAGAATTCAAACAAAAACACTCAAAGACTTGACTAATCAAGAAAGCAGTGAAATGTACAGACCTAAAACCACAGTATCATGCCGAAACAGAACCTTCACAAGCATACGAGGAATCTTAAAAACAAGGACAAGCAACAAACTTTTGGACTCACAGACACTTATAGGAATACATGACTGTCATCAAGGCAGGTCGTGTACCATACAAGAGTGTCACTAAAGCAACCTACGCACACAATAGGTAATATGCAACTGTTACCAAGGCAACCTACATATTTTGTCAAAAAATTTCAAAAGAAAAACAACTGATAGACAGGCTCTGAACATGCAATACTGGAAATCAAAGGTAAAATTAAAACAAGTCACTCAGAAAAATCAGATAGAGCAAAAACTGGTTAGGAAGCCTAAATAAAGGACCCACACTAGTTTGGAATCCGCAGCGGAGTCGCTGGTTCTGTTGTTCAGGAAAAAACACCCTTATAACCTAGGGTCTCTGCGGTTACCAACATACTAAATTAACTTGCAGACAGTTAGCCAATTCATAATTTGAAATAGAAATAGGAAGAAATTAGGCATACCTTATTTATGATGGTCGATCCTAGATTTTCTTCTCTTCAAATTGATTCTAAAGCTTCCAGGGGATCTCCAACACCTGCGAAGAACAAGTTCTTTCCTACAATATCTTATATATTATATGAATGATTAATGATACAACATGCTTATGATAGAACAATAAGACAATTCAGAAATCACAATATACAAGAGTGAAAATACACAATATTGGAAGAATAACTCTCTTTATTAATAAACAAGTGAGGTGATATTACAACCCAACATCTGAGACAAGTGCTCCTCTGCTAACCAAGGACTCTGAGTTCTGCTACTTCAAGATATCTAAAGGCAAACCACCAGCATAACTTTTCTCTCCCAAGTATGATTGTTTAGCCTCAACCCATACCCTTTATTTATACATAAGGAAAGAGAGAGGTTACGAAGGTTGAGATGGTTGGGGAAGTTGGGATAGTTATGATTAGGGTCCCAACTGTCCTCTACTAAACATGTTTATATTTTTCAAATTTGGATTAAGGCATACACGACTATCAATACTAGCAAGTCGCATATGATACACGACTTTCTCAAGGGCAACCCGCGGATTTCAACTATGATCATATATACGCAAGCTACAGTGTTAATACTCGTGTATGATACGCGGGTTTCAATGACAATAGTCGTGTATTCACCTCAATGGCCATACAAAAAATAGGTCTAGATGGTAGGTGGATGATGCATCAAAGGTCATGCCCATATATAGTGTTTTGGCTACTTCTATCCATTTTATTCTTTTGTGTACCGACATATTGAGTGTCATTACTCGGACGAAGAAGTGCCATTTTACATGATAACACAAAGGTTCTATCCAATTATGTCCATATATCCTTTGGGTATTCAACAAAATCAATAAGGTAGCACAAGCTTGGAGAAAAGGCCAGACATATTGTTCCAAAAGTTCTATCATCGTCATTTAGCCAGTCATTCTCATCTTCATAAGACTCTTTTCCAAGTCCAATAGATACCTCATAGAGACCGTCTCTTTAGAGATGAAATCATCTTCAATTTCCATTCTGAATATCTTTTGAATGGAGTAAGAAGAGGAACTGATAATCTCGAATCCATATTGAAGTTGTACCTACAAAATACCACTGCAAAACAAACCAATTCACAATCATGTCAGTTTCAATCCTTTCCACATTGACATGTACACTTTGTTAGAGTCCGTCACACCTGGATAGACTTCTTTGAACATAATTCAGAGGGAGCAAGGCTATCATTCCAGGATTATGTGGAAACTCAGTTGCTTTTGGTGTACAAAGAAGGTTGGAAAAAACTTGCTGCTAGCCTGAATAAGGCTCCAATACCATGTTTGAATTATTGAACCATTGATCTACATGCGATGAGAAAAATTGAAAGGTGTAATTATGCAGTGGAATGGAATGAACAATGTACACTGAACAAGACAATTTTCATAGAAAAATGATAAGAATTGATCAGTAAATTACAACATTAATCTTCATTAATTCCAATAGTATACAATGGGGTTACAATAAGTAGTATTCAAATCATGTGGATAATATTCGAATCTACCAACTAACCCTAACTGACTGGATAACTAGGAGTGTCTAAATCACTGCATGGGAGCCACTAGTCTAACTCATTATAACTAAATCAGTCCGACAATCAGTTAAACAGATAGGGTAGGTGGAAAAAGGCACCACTTCCCCATGCAGACATGCATAACTGGCGCTATACTGGCTGAAAGTGATCTAACTGAATGTAACTGAAGATAAACTTAGCATAACTGGTTACCTACCACAACCAACTGATGGAGGCTTCCGGTGGTACTTAGAGTGGCTCCTAAAATGTAGGGAATGGTCTCAGAGGCACTTAAACTCATGCATGAACATGCAGTAAGTGGAAGTTAACCTCTATATGTGTTCCCCATACTCCAGTGCAGTAATTATGTCTCCCTATGCTAGAAAATGATCAATAAACTATAAATGGACAAGGGAGGATTATAATAATCCTAACACAAACACACTTGCATTATTATGAAAGGTGGCCCTTTTGCATTGGAAGATAAAAATGTTTGTTTTAAAAGAAAAAATATCAATTTGAATGGATAAATGTAATTTTATTATAATAGAGGATATATCAAATAGATATCGATGGAAAATGCTTACATAGAAATGATATTGGTTAAACATTGGCATATTCTTATTGATGACATATTTGTGAAGTATAATTGAAGGATATGTGATATACATAAAGAAGAGAGTTTGAGTTATCAAATAAAGAAGGAACTTGGTCATGTCCATCTATCGTGGCATGTATACATACCATATCAAATTTTGGTATGAATATTTAAAGGAGACACATTTTAATTTAATTATTATAAATGTAGTCCCATGACATTTATGGGAGAACTTATTATGCACACACCTTTGGTGTTCCACGCTTACATTACCATGAGGGAATTTTATACACAACAAAAATCTTAGTTATGCATATCTGGGAGGCATTTATGAAGAAACTTAAAGCTTTTGTTCATAAAATAAACAATGGTTATCCTTACTTTAATAGTGAAGGCAATGATCTTCTACCATCCATACAATGGAAGCGTCCTCACATAATGGTTTCAACAATTCATGTTCCATTAGCACATCTCATTATACCTCTAAACTTATATTATGAGGTCATAGCATCATTTATAGGGAGCTTGGTTTATTTAATGCTTATATGGTGAATCAAGAGTTTGCAATGTTTTATATAGACTCCCATACCATTGGGTTCAAATCACGATACACTTTTCAACCCTCATAATATGGCTAAGATTCGATTGTTTCAATTTTAATACCTCCAACCCTTCCATTTTCTACAAAACAATATCATAAATAATTTTATGATCCATACCAAAGATTATGTATTCAAATGTCTCATGTTTCAATCATTTTCATGCCAAACCGTTAAGTATTAGGTCACAAGGTCAAACCATGGGTTGGTTTTCAACCTTTGGCAAGCATCTTAACCTTACCTAGCAAGCTTATAAATATAGGGACTTGGCTTTCATTTAGGAGAAAAAACTACCCAAATTAAGGATTAATCATTGAATACCAAATTTCACACTTATATTATGAAAATAAAATAATTATTCACATGCCACTTTGAGGAAGCAAACCTTCTTATGTAATATGACCAAATACACAACACAAGAAGATTAACAAATAATATTCTACTCGATATGCATTATAAGAAACAAGTTTAGGTGGTCCAATATACCTTCTGGGACAATGTGCCTACAAAGTAGTCATTTAGAGCTATTATATTCTAGAAGAAGCTTAGTTTCTTTCTAAGGAGAATAAGAAAATTCAGTAATGAAAGTTCAGAATTCATTAATAGACAATGCATTATTGACAATTAATTTGATTCAAAAAGTGACGTTCCAACAACTCCTACTCAAGGGGAAGAGCACAAATTGCTAATATATATATA
>LPNX010491584.1:368604-378647 GCA_001517045.1 Pseudotsuga menziesii
ATCTGCCAAAACAACCACTTATTGTATCCCATAGGTTAGGGAATAACCCAAATCTCTCAATCCAGGGGAATAAACTAGTGCGAGGGAGCTAGATCTAGGAGGGAGGTGGACAAATTAACAAGAATGAGTAGTTCAACAAATTAGTAAGAATGGGTGGTTCCGCTAATCCTAACAAGAGAACCTTAAGTAGAAAATGATTGTTGGAAAGAGGTGTAATACTAGGATATAATAAAGATAATAATAAATAAAGGTTAGAGGCATCATCAAGAAAGAACAAAATTCAAATGGAAGTAAATTCTCTCACTCAAGCATGAATATTAGTTAATTTAATAGATTTTTTCCTATGTGTGAAGATCAATTTCATGGATTATTGTTGTGTTCTTTGGATTCAGTAATGGGTGTATTGAAAAGTGCTAGTTTGATATACCCCTTGTGGATTTGTAAGTGTCAAAGAGGATGTGCCCATTGTCTAAGAAAGTTTGTTGAATATATGAGTGATAGCGCACACAAAAATTATCTAAGTGAATAGAAGGCACTCAAGGGATATCTAATATGGGTGGTTAAACGTAATCGAAGTAGACTTGGAAAAGAGCGCACTTATCCAGAGTGCAATATTGAGAGTTGGGCATGATTCTATGATACAAATATGTTTAAATGACATGAAGCAGGGTTTCTTCCTTTGTAACAATGGTTTTTCTAGGTGCCAAAATATATGTTGCGGGAAAAAAAATCTCCCATTATGCTTTTGTTGTGTTCAAGTGTGTGGTTTAATGTGATACGGGGAGCCTAATTGAGTCCCATGTGAGATATTTACCCATGCACAAGGCCAATGAGTTGATAAGATGGATATATGGTGGTGTAGAAGAGGGATGGTACCTTGGAGATTGTTTCTTTTCTATAGCATGGAATTCTAAAAGGTAATGCTAGGTGAAAATGCATGGCTATGAAAAAAGGCAATCATGATATCTTCCCCTTGTTTTATTGGGATTAGATATTGTGCCTTTACCATTATAATTCTAAGTTTTTGTAGGTGGAGGCCTCTATAATTTAGCTACATCATAGACACTAGAATATGTGGTTGTTATTTCTTTGGTAGATATATTTGGAGAAGAAGGCTATGTTGATTTGTGCAAAATGATCTAAAATTGGGACCTACTATGCTTGTGGTGTATTAAATGCTATGGGATAAGATCATGGTAGAGCATATTTAAAAACATTAAAAAGATTCAAATGAAAAATTATACTAGTTTTTCATTATTGTGTTGAGTCTAACAACAACACAACTTTAGGCCCTGACAAGATCATAATTAATCTCACCATCTTGAAAGTTTTAATTGCCATCTTACATTTCTAGAGCACAACCAATTAAATGGTAGAAACATCTTAGTCAAGAACAAACACCGCACTAATAGGAGATGTTGTAAATAGTATATTATACAGTGATAAAAACCAATTGTCTGAAAATTCCTATTGTCCTGAGAATATGATTAAAGCATTACAGAAGAATGGAAAACCCAAAGACAAAGTTCTTGTAGAAAAAATTCTTCATCATGAATGAGATCTAATTATATCACCATCCTCCATGAATTAGAAAAAATGTTCAAGAAAGCAAAACTATGGTATGGACGTATGGAAAATCGGTCATTATGGATACCTATCTTCCTTCAACACCACTATTCTAGTGACTTTCCTTGATCCCAAACCATATTTCATCATCTTGTTAAGGATTTAATTAGCATTGTCCATTTTCTTTTTACAAGCAAAGAATACCAACATGTCATATGGAATGAGATCTAACTTATAGCTTGACTTCTCCATAGCCTAAAGCAATTGACACACATGAATAATCTTTCCCATATTATGTGAGGTGCCTAGGAGATAATGGTAAGAATTTGTATCTAACTCACAACCATTAAACATGATACTCCAAAATAAAACCAATACATAGGACTATTAATAGAACCAACCAATTCCAAATGCCGAACGATATTGAAAACGATAAAATGGTTTGCAATCAAGTATAAATGCACCGTTGGTGGTGAGAAACCCAATATCAATGACTATGCATTAATACAACGTACATGTAATCGAGTGGATAAATGCGAAAGTAGTAACATGGTAAGTTTAAACAACGAACTAGTGCCAAATAATAAATTGTGATACTTTTCCACATCATCCACCAAGAACATAGTATATAGTGCAACAGATTCCAAGGAATATCAAACATTTAAAACTGATTGAAATGATTTCAACTACTCTAAGAAAAAATTATACAATGATCAAACTTTCCATTTAATTACATTTACATCCATCGTTAATCAGATGACCTTCAATGCAGAATTTCGTGGGATTTAATATTTGTATAGACTATACATATTATGAAAGTAGGAAACCAAACCTTGAAATTATTTCTAGGTAGATAAGCAAAATTTTTTTCTTCCAACTATTTTTTAGAAACAATCTCCTCTATAAATATGTATTGAAAGAGGAAGACAAGTCTTGAATCATTCTTATATTGTTTTCATATTGAACATTCTCTTATGGTGGATCCTTACGCACGTTCTATTCGGGAATATTTTGTGATCTCTCCATTATTTATTATTAGAAAATATTGTCATGCATTTCTTTATTTCTTATTGATGGCATGTTAAATATTGAAAAAATAGAAATAAGCTTCAAATGAAAGAATGCGCCAATTTCTAATTATCAACACCCTATTTGTTATGGGGTGTTCCAACCACATGATGGCTAAAACATGCGACAAAAACACGACTGAATTGACTATCCTAAGGTTTCAATTTCCATTTTGCATTTGAAAGACACTAGCTATCAAATGACAACAATTTAGAAAGAAAAAAAAATATGGTTGCCAACTTTCAATTTACAAAACCTTCAAAATATTTCTAGATCAGTTCCACCCAAAATATTTCTTCCAACTATTTTTAGTGTTCCGAATAGAATTACACTAAGTACTATGCACAACCATGTTTGATGAACCGCAAACAAATCTATTTTTCAAATACAATTTACACTATTTTAATCACCAGTGTTTGCAAAATTTTCTTCCAGAAACAATAATAAATTCCAAGAAATACCAAAGAACAAAGTATGTTTCAGTTTCAAGTAATTTCTCATAGCAGCATGAAGAATAGTTACTTTGATAGACGTTATTGGTTCAGATAATTATGGAGCATGTATAAACGACATCAAATGGAAAAGTATCCCATGTTCCATTTACCAACAACTTATAATCGGTTGGTGGCTCTAACCACAATACCCCACCTATTAAATGACAACTATCTAGAGACAAAGCACATCTATAACTAAAGAAAGAAAGAAGGAAACAAAACCTACAAAATAATTCAAGATTAATCACACAAATATTTCCTTCCAACTAATTTTCTAGTGTTCCTGATACCTTTACATGGACAATCCATAAGAATCTGTACAACTAAATTCAATGGGCTGCAAGGTGATCTAATTTTTCCCGTCATGAATTGCACTATTTTAATCCCTAGTGTTTGTATTTTTCTTCTTTCTTTAGAAAACAATAAATAATTCAACGGAATAACAAAGAAAAATGCATGGTTCAATTTCAGCTAATTTCTCTCTTATACCACACTTAACAATTCATTGCTACTTGTACAACTAAATTTGATGGACATCAAGGAAATCTATTTGTTCTGTCATGCGTTACACTATTTTTTATCACAGGTGATAGATTTTCGTTTTTTTGGAAAACAATAACAAATTCCAAGAAATAACAGAGTAAAAAGCATGGTTCAATCGTAAGTAATCTCTCTCATACCACCACAAATTTTAGTTGTCTTGACATAAACTATCAGATGAGTTAATTATGGAGTGATATAAAAGGAATCAAATAAGTTTAAAATGAAAAATTATCTGAGTTCCAATAATTGGCATCTTGTTTTCTATGCTTGTTTGCATTATGGTTTGATAAATCATCCATTCCACCTCTTTATTGCATGAGCATATAATGGTTCGAGTTCTTGATATTCAATGCGGAAGGGCTTGTCTTAACATCCCAATAAAAATGTAAGTTTTTTACCAATTAAATTACAAGTGGCTTGTCTTAACATCCCAATAAAAATGTAAGTTTTTTACCAATTAAATTACAAGTTGCTCCACACATATAGCCAAGTTTATATCCTGAAAAGTTAATAGCTAAACTAGGTAGCCACCCATGTCAATGATTTGTTCTATCGGAAACTTCCACACTACAAACTGGGCATACCTACATCACAAACAATAATTCAAGAGATAAATTACTTAGGATATAAACATTTCAGGGAAAAATTCAAACACAAAACAACATCCATAGTTTTTGTTTGAAACATAGTAAATGCAAGCAGTAATATTTAACATAATAAAAGCTCTTGAATCACCCTATTTATTTGAAGCCAACCTTTTATGCAATCTGAATGGTATTGATGCTTGCATGGAAGAGCTAGTATTATGTCCCCTCCCTCATATTCCAGATGACGTATGACATAATGTTATTACCACGTAATGATTTCGATTCTTTGACACGCAAAAATAATTTTTCATTCTTAATCTAAGACGAGAGAGACAAACACATGATGGAGTCACAAGACCAAATGTAGGAGAATGAGAGTTCTCATCTTAAATCATAATTAATATATATTTCAACATAAAAACAAGAGAAAAAACTTACCAAACCATCTACTTTGGAAAAAAGTCTTATTTTTCTATACATAAAATATCACAATGAACAAATATGTTCCTGTTATCAATTTCTCCACCAATGGTTAGATTCCTCTTTTATACACCAAATAACAAGATTCAAAATTTGAACATGAAAAAACATTATAGTATCTATCTATGTAGTATTTATCTGTGGAGTAGCTCTATGTTGCTATTTAGACCAATAGAATTAATAAACAACAACCCAGAACAACCAAAACTAAATGACAACAAATTGCATTTAATTTAACAAATTACAAATAAGAACTTTATTGTTTGATAATCCAAGAACATATTTCATTATTTCGGGACATAGATCCATTACCAAATTTGTTTGCACTTCAAACATTTTTACCCTATCATTGCAATAAATTTTGTTATATTAATTTAATTAATTCTAATTATTTATATTAAGACAAATCAACATTAGTATATAGTTTAACCTTAGTTTTCCAAAAAAATTCAAAGAAATTTATATAGTAATAGGTAAACTGAGATCTCGTTTGGTATTAATTAGCCAAAGCTAGAAACTGCGACATAATGTTTTGCCTACTTAGATTCAACTATTTCGCTAAATCTAAATTTTAGAATACTCGTTAATTGATAATTCACTTCGTGAACATACATATACAATTTAAAAATATTTAAATTATTTTTATAAATTAAGAAATAGGAAACCAAACATATTGAAATAGTGCAAACGCAAATGAAAATATGTAGCACAGGTACTAAGTTTCTTAGGTACTAAGTTTCTTACTTGTCAAGAGGGGTCTGCTCTAGTTCTATTTCTATTTCATAGTCTTTCAATATCCAGAATCGCACTTATGTGTTAAAGTCATCGTTAACAAACATGTACGTTTAAGCCATCTAAAGAACCAACAACCAAGTTAACGGTTGACTTAGCTGTTGGTCCGTTGGAGGGCTTAAACATACATATTTTTTAAGGTCAGGTATATGGTCGCCCCTTCCCCTATCCTCTAACCATCACTAGCTAGATCGGTGCAATCTTAGCGACGAAAGAATTTGAGGTTTCATATTTGTAGTCTGGTTTCAAGGAATGTTAATCAACTTCTCACTCCCTTATCTGCAACTAGAGCATTCGAAACAGTTCACAACAATGGCATATCTGATTCAGCAGAATCATTTACTTTAATTCCTGTAAAAAAAATGCAGAGATGTGGGCTCAAATTAGATTTGTTGACTTCTAATCTATAGACGAAATACAGACATATTTGTTTGAGTTCCTGTAGATGACATGCACGTATAAAAGTTGGAATCTTGTACATTACACACAGGTATAATTGTTGAACTCCCTGTGGGTGATATGCACATATAAATGCTAGAATCCTGTAGGTTACATACAGGTATAAATTGATTGAGTCATGCAAGTGAAATTGCAGAGTTGTTGCTTGAGACGTGGAATAAAAACACACACATATATATCAATATTTATTCCATCTCATAGTATGATTTGTTTTGTTTATTAAAAAAAAAATCATCTATGGTCAATAATTATTAAAAAAAAACTCATCTATGGTCAATAATTAGAAAATAATTTATGTATTTTGGTTTCTTTACATGCTGTGACAATTAAAAAAAAAAATTCTCATTTGTCAATAATTTATTTGTTTTGGTTTCTTACATGCCATGACAATTTTGTTTAGTAACTATTTCCATTAATGAAATATTTAAAAGTCAAATAATTTATGTGTTTTGGTTTCTTTACCTACTGTGACAATTTTGTTAAGTAGATATTTCCATTAATGAAATATTTAAAAGTCATGTGGATGTTATCAGTAAAGATCAATTATCATCATATTCTTAAAGGTGTGAATTTGTATCTTTATGATGTGTTCTATACTTCAAAAAAAATGTTATTAATATCGTGTAAAATTATTGATGTGGAGTATAAGTGTGTATCAATTAATCTATATATTTTTAGTTTTATTTTCTATAAAAAAATTATATATGTTATGTAATGTTATTTTCTTTTTTGTTGTTCAATGTAATAGTAAATCTGTAACAGGGGATCTTAGTCCCGTAGCAATAAAGTTCATGATGTAAAATAAAAAATGGTTAAGAGTTTTAAAGATATCTATGCCAAACGAATCTTCTCAACTTTTAATATTTATGTATCAAACTGGAATAAAGAAACATGAATTCATCCTATTTATAAGCTGCGCAAACAAGATTTAATGTAATATCATGAATTTTGTAGATTGGTCATATCTCATTCAGCATATATATATATGGGGGGGGGGGTGTGGGGGAAGAGGAGCTCTGTGGTGAAGGGTAACATTGCACGATGAAATATCCGAGGTAGCAAGCCAGACAAAGTGGCTCTTAACGTTTTTTTCCATTTTTTTTAACTCTTAAACCTGCGGAAAGTTACATACATTATGATGATAGATGAGGTGGACTATGATTCAAACTCATTGGGCGTACCAATATTCATACATTCATTAAATATGGCTAAGTCTTAATAGGAGGTTAGGTCACCTTCCACACTTGAAACGTCGAAGCTCAGGTTTCCAAGCACGGAGGTAGATACCTCATTAATCGATAGCAAAGGTGGAAATTATAAAAATGTAAGGCGAAGAGGAGCCAAAGAGAGGAAAACCTCATCCTCATTAACAGTAGGAAAGGACGTAGATTTAACGGACTGTTGAAGCCACAAATGAGCATGTGGCTGATAAGGGTGTTTAAGGCTTACAACACACGAAGAAAACCCAGCAAAAGGCTTCAAACAATCCCACACAGGTATGTTCTATCCTCGAGCTATTTGGTATGGTAATCCCCCACGGATATTTTTGTAGCCTCCGTTGGCTTATGGATGGATTTGATCCACAAGGGGATATATTTTCTAGAATGGAAAACAAAGAGTTAAGAAAAGAAAAGGAAAACTAAAACCTAACTAGGAAGAAGAACCTAATCTAAATCTAAACTACTTTGAACATGTCCTTTTGAATATTTTTACTCCTGGTAAATTTGGGGGTTTTGGTTGTCGGCATGTGTTGTTTTGAATACTTGTACCATAAATTAAAACTCAAGTATACAGGAAGCACAGTAAACAATTCAAATTATGAGAAAGTTACTTGGTAACCAACCTGAAACTATAGCAAACACTGTTGGAATTGCGTGGTAAAATATGAAGGTAAAATCACACAACAGAATAAATTACAGCAGTAAAAATAGTTAAAATCGTAAACAAAACTATCATATTTATAATTGTCGGGAAATATTACAGACCGTCAGATGAGGGTAAAAAGAATGGTGAGGTTTAGTTTTGCGGGATGTGGGATCGAAAATGAAATCGTAAATTTATTAATCATTCTGCAACCCGCACCCCGCAACTTGTGGGATGCGGGATGCAGAATATCAAAATGAAAAAAATTATTCAATCAGCTTCACATTCCGCATTCCGCATCTTGCGGGATGCGGGATGCAGGTTGCAGACATACACAAACCAAAATGTAAACAAATGATAACCCCGCAACCCGCATTCCGCAACTTGCAGGATGCGGAATGCGGGTTGACTAAAGTAAACACACAGGAAAACTCTCCTGCATCCTGCATTTGCGGGATGCGGGATGCGGGTTTGAAAAATGAAATATCAAATAAAAGGTTTCCCACATTCCACAACTTGCAGGTTGCGAGATGCGGGATGTTAAAACAATCCCAAACAAAAACCCAATCTTTCTGCATTTTAAAAGAAATCAAACATGGATTTTTTGGAAATTTGGTTAAGTTGAGGAATCCCAAGAGTCAAATAAAAATATTAATGAATCCCTTTAAGATTACGAAGAGTCTTACCAAGTAATATTCATATGTGTAATTGAGCTCCCGTGTCAAAATGAGATGGGATCTGTTGTACCTACAACACAGACTTACCAGAGTATTTGTCCCTGGATTTGGTCGATTGTTTCCATGGGAAAACCGTGGGAAAGGTTGCGCTGCGAAGGTGGATGGAGGATAATTTGAGCTCCCACATGCAACAATTACCGGTTTTCCATATCCTCTCCTGCGGATGGATCCTGTTCAGAGTCAAAACATAGGAAGAAAGACAAAAGTTACTCAACAATTCATGGCAGTGGGAGCCCTCTGGGCTGATACTAGAAAAATGGAAGGTTGATTTTGAAGTAGACAGAGAACCATAGAATGTACAACAAGTATGGGAAATATTACCTGGTCTCCCGATGATGTTCTGGAAGAAGGAAATCCTGTAAGCAATTGGAGGAAAAATAGGTAAGTTCATAGCTATGGAAGAAAATTGGGAGCAAAAAGTAGACAGAAGATGCGCTAAAATATTGATCGAAGTTGACTTACATGACTACTTGTTTGAAGAAATATTGCTGGAGCTTCATGACAGCTCATGGAAGCAAATGTTGGATTACATGAATATACCATTTTAGTGTTTTTCTTGTAGATAGGTTGGTCACATTGTAAGAGATTTCTCGAACTCTAGAACCAATTCTGTAAATCAGGTGTGGTACAAAAAATGGTGGGTTAAGAAGGTTGTTCAAAGAGGCGACAAGTTTCAAAACAACGTCGAAGAACGAAAAGATGGCGAACATGGAGCGCCTCATTCAGAAACAGTTACACATACATCCCCTAGTAATATGGAACCACCCCTCAAAATTCTCCCTTCTGTCAATGCTTTAAATATAATGAAGCAAGATCTTAAATCTCCAAGGACAGAGGTTGATGGTATTGTAGATGGTGTGGTGACATCCATAAGTGTTCAGGAAAACAAGGACATATGGGAAATCCCAGGCAAGGTCATAGGAAAGGTGGTATCCCCTCAGAAGGTGATAAAGGACCCCCCCTCTTGGATAAAACATAAAATATACAACACACGTTGGAAAATTCTAGCAGATAAAGAGAAAGTGTCGATGAGTGGGCTGGTGTTAAACAAGGTGCCAAAAGTTACCTTGGGTAGGAAGACGCTAATTTCGAAAGCCAAAAATTAAGCTAAGATTGAGGTAAAATTCAGGAAATAAGCTACAATTAGTAGGGACCTTCGAGCAAGGAAGGCCCATGCCAGGGTTCCCTGATGTTGGTCTTCTCCTTCAACACGAGGGGGTTAGGGAGCTCCTCAAAACTAAAAGCTCTAAAGTGGATGATTGTAAGCCTCAAACCCACGGTCATTCTCCTACAGGAAACCATGATGGTGTTAGGAATTATGATCCAAAATGTAATAATTAGAAGTTTAGTTTTATAAATGTAAAAGGGCATCTACACACTCACGTGATTATGTGAGGTGTCCCTTAGTTAGTTTTGGTAACGGTAAATTAGTTGTTACTCTTTGGATATTTAAA
>LPNX010491584.1:381057-401222 GCA_001517045.1 Pseudotsuga menziesii
TCAAAGTGGTATCAGAGCATGCGGTTGAAGCTTGGTCTGGTTGGAACCTGGTTGGAAGGTGCTAAAGATTGTTTGAAGAAGGTCATCTTCAAGGTTTTGGAATAGCGAAATTTTAACCGTAAGTTATTGCTTCCTATTCTTTTGGGCTAAAACAGATTTTTTTTAAATATGTGGAGAAAAGTATTTTTGAGAGAGTAAAATACTTTTTAAGGCAAGGTTAGAAAAGTATTTTTGAGAGAGTAAAATACTTTTTAAGGCAAGGTTATTTAATTTTTGTGGAAGTGAATTTAAAAAAAAAATATATATATATAGCTGGTGTTGAAGAGAGAAACTAAACATAGAGTCCAGTGTAAGTGTGAAGAGAGAACGTGTTTGTTCAGCGTAGAAAGAACCAAGTGTTAATGTTTTTTGAAGGAGAAGTTAAAGACGAATCCGAGCATACACTAAACAATAGTGTGAAGTTTTGGAGTTCAGCGTGGAGGCTTAAAGACCAATTTGATCCAGCCCATGAGATACGAGCCTATCAATTGCACTGTCAGCATTCCCCTGTGCTCAGACAAACCCTGGACAGCGTGGAAGTTAAAGTTTGAAGAGAGTAGAAACCAGCGTGAAGACCAGCAGCGCGTGAAATTTCACCCTCCTGCATCTGCGTTGAAGTAGATTTAGCGTTTACACCAGCATAGAACAATCGGCATTGAAGAGAGAGTAGTAAAGACCAGCAAAGACCACCGTGAATCTGAGAACCAATGAAGTTTGCTGAAATGAGTTTCTGAAGTTAGTTATAATTTTACCAGCGTGAATCTGGAAGCAACATCAACGTTAAAGAACCAATGAAGTTTGCTGAAACGAGTTTCTGAAGTTAGTTATAATTTTATTTCTTTTCATTTAATTCACGTTTATGTAGTGAAAAGTGAATTAACTTTTTTATTTGGAGAGATAATTTAATTCACGTTAATGTAATTGAAAAGTAAATTAAGTTTTTTAAAGTGAAAAGTGAATTAAGTTTTTGGAGATTTTATATTTAAAAAAGAAGAAAAAGGTGGAGAAATAAAACTTAAAAAAGAAGAAGAAGTTAGTTTTGGAGTTGATGGGACTGGATCTTGTGACCTCCCACTCAACAATATTGTATCTCCCCAATTCACCTATAAAGATTTGTTATTTTTTGGAGTGATAAGGTGTAATTTTTTATTGGGCATTGGAGTAATAAGGAGCATTGTTGGTGTCATAAGGAGTACTTGTATTTTTACTCAAGGTTTGATTAGAGCAAAGTGAAGCTCTATCAAATTCTTTTCTTGAGGCTATAAGTGGGTCAAGGCCAAGCCCCTATAGCTTTCTTTTGCATGGTGTGTGGTGTTTCTTGCAGCATTTCTTTCATGGTGACTCTTGTTGATGAGTAATTTTCTTTTCATGTTGGTGGTGATATTTTTGCATAAAATCTTCCATTGGTGATATAAGGTGATTGTTTACTTATTCCGGTGACATAAGGTGCTTTCTTTTTTTTTTAAATTATTGGAGCTATAAGATTTGCATAATACACATCTTCTGGAGTTACAAGGTGTTTATTTTTTTTTTTACAATGTCTAAAATTATAAGTCTTTTTAATGAATCTGACAAGTTGGAAGGATTGAAAAATTATAAAGTTTGGAGTCGTCATATTCAAAGCACTCTTATTTACAATGAATTGTGGAAGGGTGTCTGTAATGCTCAGCCTACCAAACCGACTAATCCTGATCAGCTTGCAAAGTGGGAACTAAAAGATGAAAAGGCCTTAGCATTGATTCACAGTACTGTTTCTGATGATATTTATGTGCATATTGAAAATAGTTCTGATGCGTGGTCAGCTTGGAAGACATTGAAAGATTTATTTGATTCTCAGAGTGAAGCTAAGAAAATTGATCTTCAATTGAAGTTGTTTCAACAAAAATTGTCTTCAGGAGGTGATGTCATGGAGTACATTTCTAGATTGAAAAATATCAAACAAGAAATTTCAAGAGCTGGTTTTGGTAAAATTGAGGACAGCATGATGGTGACCATTTTGATTGCAGGATTGCCTGAGACATATAAGCATTTTTTGGAAACTTTACAAATTACAAATAAATTGGATAAAATTTCTTTTGATGAACTAAGTGAATTACTTGCCACACATGACAAAACTTTTGGTAAAACAAAGCAAGCAGGAGAAGATGTTCTAGTCGCAAGTACTAGCAAACAATCTTCAGGTAATCATCAAAAGGGCAATGATCAGAAATCTTTTCAAAATTCAAATAGAGGTCGTGGTCAGGGTTTTGGAAGAGGAAGAGGTACTAAACAGGTCACATGTTTTCGTTGTAATAGAGTTGGACATTATGCTTCAGATTGTAGAGTTTCATTTGAAAAAATTCTAAAAGAAAGAGAATCTAAAGAATCCTCATCAGCGGCACATTATGCTCATGCAAACGATAGTGAAAATTTTGAATATGTTTTTACAGCACTTGGACAATTAGAATCAATGGATTTTGTTCAAGTTAATCAGTTGGAATCAACAAATTTTGTTCAGTCTTCTTATTGTTTCAAAAATGATTTTGAAGATGCTTGGATTATGGATACAGGGGCTACTCAGCATATGACATACAGGAAAGATTTCTTTTGGAGTTATGAAGATTGTCATTTAAATTCAATTTTTCTCGTAGATGATTCTATTCATTTACCACAGGGAAAAGGAACAGTCAAGGTTGACTTGCCAGGAATTGGAGAAAGATTGATTTCTAATGTTTGGTATGTGCCTACATTTAAGAAAAAATTGTTGTCTTTAGTTGTCATTCGCCAATTAGGACATCAAATTGTAATGGAAGATGGTATCCTTTTGGTTAATTCAAAAAAGGATGCATACAAAACAGTTATGATAGGTTATGAAGACGGAAAGCTTCTTAGGATGAAGGGAATAGTCATTCCTAGATCAAAGGAACATTTGAAGGAATTTGCAGGTTTAGTTGAAACTGATGTTTCAACTAAACCTGCAAATTCCTTCAAATGTTCCTTTGATCTAGGAATGACTATTCCCTTCATCCTAAGAGATGGAGGGAACAAAATCCAAAGAATCCCTAGAACCTTGGATCAAATACTAGAGTTTTGCACATATTAGCTTGGATGGACATTTAGGGGGACTGGTAACAACCTGGAGCCCTGATTTCGTTGAAATCATGATGACAAAACACAATACAGTGCTAAAAATAGTGTTAAAGGAAAAAATCTATGGAGAATCTTATGCTTTTTACAATGTCTATGTCCCTTATAAGAATATAACGTTTTTTTGGGAAGCATTCTTCTCTTCAGGTCTGTTGGAGCCTAAAAGCATGATTTTGGGAGGAGATTTGAATCTTACCCTTTCGAAAAAAGAAAAATGGGGAGCTACAACACGAGAGGATTGTCTTAGTGCCTTCTTTGCTACAATGTTTGATTCTTAGGAACTGGTGGATCTGCAACCTCTGAAGTTAACTCCGACGTGGCGAAATAACAGATGTGGGGAACAAGCTATCTCCCAAAGGTTGGACAAATTTTTGATTTCAAAAAATATGTTTTTGGGGCCTCTAATTGCGAAAACATGGGTAGAGGTTGGAGGGTTATCTGATCAACTCCCAATTCTCTTACAACTATAAGGACATGAACAAAAGCATGCTGCTCCTTTTAAGTTCAACCCTTTGTGGGTCTAAGAAGAGGCTTATTGTAAGATTGTAGTTGATTCTTGAATCCCTTTAGAGGACATCCCCAATGTCTCCTTTATGAAACAATTCTCAGAGAATCTACAAAGAACAAAGAAGGAGACAAATAAATGGGCCAATATCTACATGGACAACCAACAGAGCCAACTAAAAGAAGTAGAAAACAACTTAAGGAAGATTTACAATCTTAATAGCTCAGGAATTTTATCAGAGGAGGAACTAAAAGAGGTTTGGGAGTATGAGTTAAAGCAAGAAGAGTTGCTAGAAAAGGAGGAATAAATTTGGAGGTTAAAAATTAGGTCTATCTGGATCAAGGAAGGAGACAACAACAATTTTTTTTTCCATAGCCATGCAACGCATAGGAAAAACATAAATACGATCTCGTCAATTAAGGATTCGAATGGGGAGATAGTATATTCCTTCAAGGAAAAAGTGGAGGATGGGAAGAGGTTCTTCAAAAATCTCTTCATAGAACCAGAAGGATGTAACATCCAAGAAAGTTTGAAAGTTCTAAGAATGTTCTCGAGACTGATAAGCGAAGAAATGAACAATTCCATGTCAGAAGAAGTGATAGAAGAGGAACTGAAGAAAATAGTTTAGTCCTTCTGAAAAGGTAAGAGTCTAGGCCCTAATGGATTCAGTGTAGAATTTTATCAAGGTTTCTTTGAATTGTTAAAATAAGGCCTACTGGGATCAGCTTAGATTGATCGAATCCAGTGGCTTGGAGACTGAGACCCCTCGTGGGAGCGTTGCTGTTTTTTTTCCAGGTTGTATTGAAACAGGATTTGTTGCAGATATTTTCCTGGTTGCTTTGATTGGTGGTGTGATACTCACATGGACGATTTTCCTTGTTGCTCGTGACCTGTTGATTTACTGTTCATTGTTATGGCCCTAGGAGGGGGCTATGAGACTCCTCATTCTTTTTCCCCCGAGCTCTTTTCTTTCAAGAATCTGGTAGCAACCTGCAATAAGCATCCTGTCTTAGCTTCATAGTAGAAATTTGTCAAGAAACTGGATTCCATTCCAACTGTTGCTCTTTCAGCAGAACTGTGTCATGTTGCCTTCAACCTTGTTGAACATGGCCTTATAGGTCAGTTCATTGGATTATGGCCATCTCTAAGAGCAATTGAATTGTGGGTGCAGAGGAATTGCCGACTGTTGGTCTCAGAAGGAATTAAAAGTCATTTTGTCGGGAAGGGTTATTTCCTCTTAATCTTTGAAAGCATTGAAGACAAGAATATCATCTTCAGGAACAGGCCATACTTCATGGGCCCTCAAGGAATGTATCTAAATAAATGGACACCTAAATTTGACCCATCTCAAGATGTCCCTTCGGCCGTCCCAGTCTAGGTTTTCCTACCTCATCTTCCCTTGCATTGCTGGAGCCCCAAATCACTAGAATCAATTGGAATACACTTGGAAAATACATTGATAGAGAAGACATGAAGGATCAGTTCTCTTGTGCAAGAATTTGTGTAGAGGTTGATCTAGATGTTAGAATTTATAATCCTCCCTTGACCAAACTGTCTATTAGATTATTTTAGCCTAACTTAGGAGTTTTATTTATTTATTGGGTCCACTAGTACCATTGGGTCCACTTGGATTAATGGGGCCACATTTACCAGTCACTAGAGTGTGGGGAACACCGATAGAGGCTAAATGACGCCGACTACACTTGCATGCATCAGTTTAGGTGCCTCCTAGGCCAATCCCTACATTTTAGGAGCCACTTGGAGTCCCGACACCAACCTCCTTCAGTCAGTTGGAGTTGGAACCAGGGATAATTTTAAGGAACCATACTTATTTATAAGTGTATAAATGTCGGCGAATCTTACCAATTCCTAAAACATCAACTATAAAATGTTTGGCGATATTTTTCTAAAAATATTCAATTTCTAAGGATTTTATACCATTTATATAATAATTTGGTGATTTTTAGGGTGAAAATATTTTACCCCATAAAAATTAGGTGAAATAGGGCTTCAAAAAATGCAAATTGGCGAATCGTTTTTTGGAGAAAAACATGGAAAAATAACCAATGGGATAAATTTTGCCCCTAAAATTATCCTTGGTTGGAACTAGTTAAGCTTAGTTATTTTCCAGTTAGCGCTAGTTAGACATGACTTCTTGTGGATAAGGATCTTTTCCTCACCTACCACTTCAGTTAGGATAAGTTAACTGATTATAACTGATTGTGTGCCTTTAATAGACATTTGGAGTTAACCACTTGGACTCCGATAGCGATTGAGACATCCTTAGTTAACTAGTCAGTCAGATACAATCACATCCAGTGGGGAGATTCAAATTCATCCCTAATTATTTGAATTATTTTCCTATGTAAGACTATTGTAACACCATATTAATTAATGAACATGATACTGTAATTATCTGAGCTATACTCATCCGTTTCATGTGTGGTTTTATTTGTTCAGTGTGTATCTTCATTCCTCTTTTACTACACCAATAATATTTGACTCATCACTTGATGATATAAGTAGCACAAAAATTCTAACATGGTATCCGATCCATTTCAAGCAAGCTTCATGTCGGTCTACTCTCCATAGAACACTAGAAGCAGCTGGGTTTCCACAAAAGTCCGGCAAAGAGTGCCTTGCTTCCTCTAAATTTATTCAGAGTGGCGGTGCGGGCGTGACGAACCCTGAGGAAGTGTTCATGTCAAGAGGGAAGGCATGATTCTAACATAGTTTGAATGTTTTAGTGTTTTGTAGTGAAATTCTACAGGTGCTATATCAGATTATTAATAGGTAGCTTTGGGGGTGTTACGATTTATAATCCTCCCTTGACCAAACTATATATCATATTATTTTAGCCTAACTTAGGAGTTTTATTTAATTATTGGGTCCACTAGTACCATGGGGTCCACTTGTCCTAATGGGGCCACATGTACCAATCACTAGAGTGTGGGGAACACCGATATATGATAACTGCCATTGACTGCACTTGCATGCATCAGTAGGTGCCTGTTAGGCCAATCCCTACATTTGAGAAGCCACTGGGAGTCCCGACACCAACCTCTTTTAGACAGTTGGAGTTGGAACTAGTTAAGCTTAGTTATTTTCCAGTTACTTTCAGCTAGATCACAATCAGCTCAGTTATCCCCAGTTAGACATGACTACATGTGGATAAGGCACTTTTCCTCACCTACCACTTTAGTTAGCCTGCGTTAAATGATTATAATTGATTATGTGACTTGATTAGACATCTGGAGTTAACCACTTGGACTTTGATAGTGATTGAGACATCCTTAACTCGTCAGTCAGATATAGTCACATCGAATGGGGAGATTCAAATTATTTTCCTATGTAACACTATTGTAACACCTGATTAATTAATGAACACGATACTGTAATTATCTGAGCTATACTCATCCGTTTCCTGTGTGGTTTGATGTGTTCAGTGTGTATCTTCATTCCTCTTTTAATGCATCAATAACATTTGACTATTTGCTTGATGATCTAAATGGAACAAAAATTATAAGACTGGAAATAGGACTTCTTGAAGCCATCAATTTAACAGTAGCAGGTTGGTCTCATGTGCAAGAACTGGACTATGAACAATTTCCATTTAAGTGCATGCACTGCCATGGATATGGCCTCTTTGTGAGGCATTCTAAAAAGAAGGTCGAGGATGAATCATAGAAGTCAAAAGGAGATCAATGGACGAAGGTTCAGAAACAAGTTTCAGTAAAGCAAACCAACAAATCCAAAGCTAAAGGGGCTTCATTAGGATCTAGTGCGAACATTCCAAATCAACCTCAGGTGGAAGGGATTGCAGCCTCTTCTCGGGAAGAAGCATCATCGAACCCTTTTTAAACCCTTAGCACTTTAGATGATCCTCCTATCTCTGCCAAAGATAGGGATCGACAACATCTCTTTATAGCCATTGAGGAAGTTAATGCAGGAATTCTTCCAACTCAACTAGAATCCCCAGCTATAGGTTCTTCACCCTATTATTCTGATATGATAAGGAAGAAACCTCTGGAATCGTCCAACTTATCGGAAGATGTGACATTCGAAAGACCCTCAAAAAAGGCAGGGAGGAAATCTCTCAAGGAAGCAAGAGAGGAAGAAGCGAAGAGGCAAAAAATGTAGGGAATTCAAACCACTTTAGAAATGTCAATTGAGTGGAATACCAGAGCAAGGCCACCCAAGGGAGGTCTTTCGACTTCCATCCCCAATAGATGATGCAGATAGTTTCTTGAAATTGCACATATTTGGGGAATTCTATGAAACCTGAAGCTGTTAAAGATATTTTGAAAATAGAAACTCCATATATTCTCATGCTTCAAGAAGCAAAAATTAAAGGGGGAACTCTTCTTGATCTAAGTCATACTAAATGGAAATTAAATTCAGGAAATGCTGTCAGTGCAAGGGGCTCCTTTGGAGGGCTTGCCACGGTCTAGTTGAAGGAAATGTTTGAGATGGTAAGCTCTTTTGAAACACAACATTGGATTCTTACTGAGCTTTGCAATAAATTAAATAAGACTTCTATCGCCTTGTTTAATCTTTATGTTCCTGTCCATCCGCTTGAGAAGAAAGAGTGTTGGCATACGCTTTATGATTTTATGGAATCCACCTCTCCTTCAAATATGATTATAATTGGAGATCTAAACCTTGTTTTTTTCTCAAAGGAAAGAAGAGGAGGCAACACTAGTCGTGATCAATTGCTGCCTTTCGTTGAGGTTTTGATATAACAGTGTGATCTCATCGATTTTAAACCCAAGAAGGGATTATACACATGGACCAATGATAGAACTTGAGCTACTCACATTTCAGCCCGTCTAGATCAATTTTTAGTACAAATTTCTTTTTTATTGGAAAAGAATTTAGTTTCTTATAAAATCCTTCCTAAACTTACCTTGGATCACAAACCCATCCTCTTGAAGCTGGATGAGGAAGAAAACTTGGGCATGATTCCATTTCGTTTCAGCCCTCCATGGATTGAGCAGGATGGTTTCTTTGCAGTTGTAGCTAAGGCTTGGGCCACTTCAGTCATTGGGTCACCTAGCTATGTTTGGGAGTAGAAATTAAAAGCAGCAAAATTAGCCTTGAAGGAATGGGTTAAATCTCCGTCCAATTCTCCTGCTTCCCTGAGAAAAGTGGCTATGCAATAGTTAGCAGATTTACAGCTAGAATTCAAGAGCAGTGAAATAAATATACAAGCTTTGGAGAAGGAGAAAGCAACCCAATTTGTCTCCTTTAAATCCTTCAGACATGAAGAAGAATATTAGAGGCTTAAGTCGTGAAGTATAACACAACTTTTTTCCATCGACAGTATAGATCCCGTCTCTCTCGAAATCATATTTCTGAGATCATCTCAGTAGATGGGACTATTTCAAAAGGTTTTTTCCAAGCTAAAGAAGCAACTGATACCTAATTTCAGCACCTTTTCACAGAGGATGGGACTGGCAATGAGGAGCTCACTTCTGAGGAGAATAATATAAATCTAATGAATCCTTTTTCTGAGGAGGAAATCAACAATGTTGTGTGGTCTATGGAGTCTGACAAAGCTCCAGGCCCGATGGATTTTCTTTTCACTTCTACAAAGTCTGTTGGAAGGTCATTAAGATTGATTTATTAAGAATGGTCAAATATTTCCAGCAAAAGGCCAAAGTGGGAGGAAGCACCAATTCCACCTTTCTTGCCTTAATCCCCAAAGAAGTTAATCTGGCTACCTTTGATAGATTTAGGCCTATTTCATTATGTAATGCATCCTACAAAATCCTTTTGAAATTCCTTGCAAATAGAATAAAACCTCTGTTAGATAAGCTTATTTCTCCTAGCCAAGGTGGTTTCATCAAAGGGAGACATATTTTGGACAATGTGATACTTGTACAGGAAGCCATGCATTATAGTTTCCAGAGGAAGGAGAAAGGGATTCTTATTAAACTGGACATGTCAAATGCATTTGATCGAGTAAAACTATATTATCTTTATAAAGTTTTACTTTATTTTGGGTTCAATCCAACATTTGTTAATTTGATCAAAGCCTGTAATGATAAACCATGGATAGTCCCCACTTGTAAATGGGAGGCCTACCTCATATTTTCAAGCAACTTGGGGGTTAAGGCAAGGCTTCCTGCTATCTCCTTTTTTGTATATTATGCTAGAAGACTCTTTGATTAGCTGAAAGAAATGTAGGGGTAATCTTAGGAATTCGATCGACGAAAAGAATTGACCCAATCGACCATGCTTTGTTTTATGATGATTCCCTACTCCTAGGAGGAGCTTCATTGAGAATTGTTAGGTCCTTTCATGAGATTCTTCAGAGCTTTTGCAACATCTCAGGAGAACTGATCAACAAAAGAAAAATCACTGTATACAGATGGAACATTGATAAACAAACCATCCTTCGAATTGCTCGATTTTTGGGATTTTCTAGGTTTACTACTTGGGATAAAATCAACTATCTCAGATTACCTTTAACATTGGGTTTTAACAAATCTTCGTTATGGAGTGAAGTTATAAATAAGATCAAAGCTAAGATAGTAGTATGGGGATGGCATTGGTTGAACAATGCTGATAAGTTAATACTCATCAAATCAGTACTTTCTTCATTTCCTATCTATCAGGCTTCTTTCTTCCTTGCCCCAAAGGAAATCATTGAGCAGGTTTTGAAACTATTCAGAGAATTTTTGTGGCAAGGTGGAAAAGGAAACCATAAGAAATTTCATTTAGTAAGATGGGATATTGTGAAAAGACCAACGCTATAAGGTGGAATTAACATTCGAGATCCAAGTATGGCCAATTTTTCTTTAGGTGGTAAGATTCTATCGAATCTATATTCCAACAGCTCTCATCCTGTAAGTCAGCTTATTTGGAAAAAATATCTTAACGGTGCTTCACTGAGAAACCTTCATCTTGACAGTATTTCTAAAGGTACTCTACTGTGGAAGCTTTGTAGACAAGGTTTTGAATTCTTCCAAAGACAACCAAGTCGTGTTCCTGGGAATGCCAAAAAGACTCTGCTTTGGTTTGATAATATTATGGGCAATCAACCCCTTGAAAACATATCTGAATTATTACCTATCCATGACTTTGCTTTGGGACTGGATGGAGTGGGTTTTCCCATCTCTCCCAGTTCATCTTCTTCCCCAAATACACTTGCTTCTGGATGCGCTGAAGGGGATGTCTCCTGTTAATATTCACGTTGTTGATCATTGGAGCTGGGGGAGGACTGGTTTCTACACCTCGACATTTGGATTTGTTGCATTACAACCAGCTCACCCCCATATTCTGAACCAATCAATTTGGAAGCATGTTTTGTTTGTTCATGGGATACCCAAGGTAAATTTTACGTGGGTGATCCTACAAAAAATAGTTTTGACAGGTGAAAATTTAGTCAATCGTGGAATTTTAGTTCCTCACAGGTGTATCATGTGCCGTGAAACTTGGGGAAAATTCAGATCATTTGTTTGTGGATTGTGTTTTTTCCCAATCGGTTTGAGCGTTAGTGCTTTAGGGACATAATACAATTGTTCATGCTCAGATATATGTCATTACTCTTTACTCCACTTGGAAAACAATATATCCAAGGATGCTGAACAATCACAGTCTGTGGATTTAGGTATGGATCTCCATTCCCAAATTTATTTGCTGGAATCTGAGGCTGGAAAGAAATGATTTGATTTTCAACAATTATGAGCATTCTCCTTTGTCTGTTGTTTCCAAAGCCAAGGATATTTTAATTGAAGCATTGGGAAATTACTCCTTTGAGTCAGACACCTCACTTACATTAGAAGAAAGAAGTTGGCTGGGATCATTGCTGATACGGGGCGAGAAGAAGAAGTTAGCCCATCCAATTTATAACTCTGCTTGGACAATACGAATGACCGAAGCAGAATTTCAAGTATGGTGGAGAAAACAAGGAAAAGTAACGATTTTATTTTATGGTGCCTCAAAAGGAAATCCAGGAATATCAGGTGCAGGAGGGGTGATTTATTCTCATGATGGATTGACTAAAGACAGTTTCAGCTGGGGATTAGGACAGAATACAAATAATTAGGTATAAATTCTTGGGTTGTACAAAGGATTCCAGATTTCACAGGATCACGGAATCACGACCCTCCAAGTCTTCGGTGATTCATAAATTTTAATAAACATCCTAAATTCTGAGGATTGTTTTAACAATCCGAAACTTAATAATTCTCTTCGCCAACTAAGGGGGTTATTGCATACCTTCTCTTCTACTACCTTCTTTCACATTCTTCATAGTTTGAATAAGGAAGCAGATGTAAAAGCTAATGAAGGATGCATATTGACATAAGGAGTATTTAGAAAGAACAATGAAGCTTCTTTGATTATATGTATTCTGTAACTAGTTTTCTTCTAATTTCTTGAATGCCAAGTGAGATTGTAACAGGGATAAGTGATCTTAGACTCCATGTAACTCTGGTTGTTTAGGCTAAGGCCCAATTGATATCTTTCATTTATTTATTTAACCGTTTCAGTTAAAAAAGAAAAAAGAAGAAGACCCACTGAAGGTAGTTTAAGAATCTCAAAAATCTGGAAAGGTATTGGGAGCCTTGAATTCAGCTTTTTTGGTCCTCATTCCTAAAAAAAAAACTCTTCCTCTTTCGAAGATTTTAGACTAATTTCTTGCTGTAATGTGGTTTATAAAATTATTGCAAAAATAATAGGGCATCGTCTTAAGCCGATCTTAAGAGACATTATTACAACATAGAAATTTGGTTTTCTCTTTAATCGTCAAATACACGATGCAATGTCTTTAACACCGGAGGCTATCCACACCATTAAGATAAATAAGAGCAAAGCCTTTGTTCTGAAGTTATATCTTTCAAAGGCCTATGATTGGGTCAGTTGGACTTTCCTACGATTGCTGCTGATTAGATTGGAATGGCCGCATAAACAATCAATTGGATAATGGGGTATATATAGTCGACATCCTTTGTAGTTCTTATCAATGGCTCTCCTTCTAATTTCTTCATAACTTCAAGAGGTTTAAGACAGGGATGCCCGCTCTCCCCATTTTTATTCCTTCTCATAGCTGATTCCCTAAGTAGACTAATTCAACATGCCGAGAGGGCGAGACCAGACAAAGGAATAATGGCCATGAGATTTGAAAAACTCTCCCACATTTTGTTCGTGGATGATGTGGTGATGATGGTTGAAGGAATGTGGGAGAACCTAAGAGAAGCTGAACAAGTCTTGGATCTATATAAAAAGGCAACAGGGATGCACATTAATGTGGAGAATTCCATTCTCCTAGATAATTTTATATCTGAAATGGTAAGGAACATGTTAAACTCATAGATCCCTTATATTGTAAAGCCTATGTTAGAAGGCTTTAAATACCTAGGGTTTTTTCTTAAACCTAATGCATATTCTTTCAAGGATTGGCTTTGGTTATACAAAAAGATCGAAGGCAGAATTGGGTGTCGGACTAACAAGTTCTTGTCAAGAGGAGGAAGACTGGTGTTTCTCAAGGCGGTCTCACAGAGCATACCTGTATATTGGGATACAATAGCGTATATCCCAAAATGTATACCTCAGAAAATCATGATTTGTTTTTCCTTTTATGGATCGCAAGTAAACAGTTAGAAGGAATACCTTTAGCCAAATGGAAAATGTTGGCTAGTATCAAGGAACTTGGTGGTTGGGGAATAAAGAACCCATTTCTATTCAATCAATCCCTGGTTGAAAAATCCCTGCGGTGATTAATACATAATCCCAGATCCTTTTGGGGGAAGGTCTTGGTGTCCAAGTATTTCCCTAATGGATCCATCAAAGAATGGATAAGAAAACCGGATAAAACCTATAAGAATGGATCTATTGGATGGAAGGCCTTTGTGCTTGCGTTCCCTCAACTAGGGAATTGGATTGCTTGGTCCATAGGAAATGAGAAGAAAGTTTAGTTAGGGGAGGATCCTTGGGTAGGATCAAGGGAAAATTACAAACTTTCTAGGGCCTTAATTGAAAAACTCATAAACTTTGGGATATCGAATATCAGTAAGGCTTGCACTCACACTCTACAAAGGGAAACTTTGTGGAATAAAGTTGAGGATTTAGGGCTAGAAGAGGGGCTCAAGAAAGAATGGAATGATTATGTTTCACTATTACAGTCTTGATTATTCTTCTAAAAGAAGACGCGAAAGGTAAACTGGTGTGGACCAAAAACCCTGCAACAGGGGATTTCACGACCAAACTAGGTTACAAGTATTGGGCTTTAGAACATTACCAGGGGGAAAGGAATGATTGGTGGAAATAAGTATGGAAAAATGAAGGCCCTCTTAAGGCTAAAATTACCCTTTGTTTGGCTCTAAGAAATAAGCTTCTAACATGGGAGAGTCTTAAAAAGTGAGGATGGCATGGTCCAAGCTGGTATGTTTTATGCCACTCAGAAAAGGAAACATGATCTCACATATTTTCTTTCTGTTCTTATGTAGAAATAGTCTGCAAGGAAGCTAGAAAAAACCTAAAATATCAAGGGTCGCATGTTGGGGCTTCTCATGAACAAAAGTCCTCTGCATGGTGGGCGGAAAGCTCGGTACATCTCTTCAGTGCATTCCCTTCCTCTTTTTCTTATGGAATCTGGTGGGCTTGAAATACATCGATTTTCAATAATAGACTAATTCCTCATAAAGTGACGACGACCCTTGTGGTGCAGTGGACTAGAGAGCATAAATCAAAGGAAAAACAGCCCAAGACAAGGAAATTGGTCCCTCTAGAAATAAACAAAGCAATCCCCTGGGATTTCTTTGATGGAGCAAGCCAAGGATAACCTACTCTGGGAAGTTTGGGAGGTGTTTTATACTTCTCAGAGAAATTCAAGGTTCAAGTGAGATATGCTCCCAGGCACTGCATAAATAATAAAGAAGAACTAGTATCTCTACATGCTATTCTAGAGTTGGCTATAAACAAAAATGTCACTAGTTTGCAGGACTTTGGGCACTCAAAGATGGTGGTGGATTGGGTCAAAAAAAAGATTTAGATAAAAGCTCATCATTTACAACAAATTTTGAGATCGATAAGAAGGATTCTGGATCTCTTCTCACCCCTCAACATAACTCATGTTTATAGACAATTAAACATGGTGGCAAACAACCTGTCTAAACTTGCACTGCTGTTAGCTCTAGGACATATGTAGACATAAGAAGTAAAGGAAGAATAGAAGAACACACACAACATGATGATGTACAATTTTGAGAACCTTTTTTGTGTAAGCTAAAACATCTTATGAAGAGAACTGCAGCCAAAATTGGCACGAGGATGAATACACGAAACTTTGTATGAAATTTAGTAAAGAAAAGACAAGCATGTCTTCGAAGTGCTAAGGGTGACATCCCTTGTAAGAATTTTGATGTAAAGAAAGTTCCTCAGTTCATGATCACTTGTTATTTTGGGTGATATATATATATAATTCTGCTGGATGAGATATGATCAATATACATAATTAATGATATTGCATTAAATCCCATTTGCACAGTTTATAAATAAGATGAATTCATGTTTTATTATTCTAGTTTGATACATAAATATTAAAAGCTGAGAAGATTGGTTTGGCATAGAAACTCTGAACCAATTTTTTTTTAGATCATGAGCTTGGTTGCTATGGGATTGTGATCCCTTATTTTGTCTGGCGAAATTCACTCGGTTACAGATTTACTATTACATTGAACAACAAAAAGGAAAATAACATTACATAACATACATATGTTTTTTTGGAAAATAAAACTAAAAATATATAGATTAATTGACACACACTTATACTCCACATTATAGTTTTGCATGGTAATTGACCTCTACTAATAGAAATATGATGTTTTTTTTAATAGAAATATCATGTAGATACAAATTTACACTTTTAAGAATATGATGGTAATTGACCTCTGCTAATAACATCCACATGACTTTTCAAATATTTCATTAATGAAAATATCTACACGTCATGTAAAGAAACCAAAACATATAAATTATTTTCTAATTATTTACCATAGATGGTTTTTTTTATAATAAACCAAAAAAAATTTCACATCTTGTAAAGAAACCAAAACACATAAATTATTTTCTAATTATTGACCATAGATGATTTTTTTTTATAATAAACAAAAACAAATATACGCTAGTGGTATGGCTTAATGGAATTTTGACTTTAGAGTAAACCTGATTATTGTAAAAATAAAGAGTTAGACCGCTAGGTGGGATTCACAAACTTGGAAGATAGACCTACTTTGAGTTTTAGCGAATGGAGAGTTAAATTTGTTGTAGACGATTAGTGAATATATACAACTTCCAAATTATCTTGAGGTGGAGTAGATCATATCTTTCTAAGTAAACTAAATATGGTTATCATGGCTTTTTAATAATCTCTTTACCAATAATTCATAAAGTTAGGCTTGCTTTCTAAATGTTCTTACCTTTTATGGACATTCAAGTTTGTGTGAGTTCCAAATTATCTTGAGGTGGAGTAGATCATATCTTTCTAAGTAAACTAAATATGGTTATCTTAGCTTTTTAATAATCTTTCTACCAATAATTTATAAAGTTAGGCATGCCTTCTAAATGTTCTTACCTTTTATGGACATTCAAGTTTGTGTGAGTTTCACTGCCTTCTATATAAACTCCAATCTATTTTTATTCTTCACAATCCTATGGGATATAGAATGCATTATAGTTTGTTTAGAAAATAAACATGAAACATTCAATATGAACATGGCATTTTACATAAGTTTCATTGCATAACATGTTCTAGAACTTTTGTGATTGAAAACATTGTAAGAAACATTAAACGTGGCATTTCCATATAAGTTTCATTGCATATCATGTTCTAAACTTTTTGTGATTGAAAACTTTGTAAGAAATAAGATGTATATTGTGGCGATGTACCTAATTTGGCTACAAAACTCCAAATATGATTGTAATATATTGTGTGTTCCATATTATGTAGATACAACTAATTTAGTAGTCACAACTTCATCATCCCCTTTTGTTGCAAGAAGTTGGAAAATGATGTGGTTTACATCATTCATAGCAACAAAACGACAAAAAAATGATTATACCTTTTAATAGCTCGTGACCTTCCAATTGAGATTCTAGTAAAGAAAACATCAACAATGCCTACAACCAAAAAGAAAAATAACATTACGTAGAACATAATTTTTTTATACAAAATAAAACTAAAATATATAGATAAACAAATACACACTTATAGTCAATCTCAACAATTTTACATGATATTAATAACATTTTTTTCCATATGTGTAGAACACACCATGTATATACAAATTCACACTAAGGGTGAAGAAGAACGTTGGTGTACCTTGTTAATGAATATGGTCATTTGGTCTTTACAAATTCCTTTACTAATAATTCATAGAGTTAGGATTGTTTTTCTAAATGTTTTTACTTTTTAAAGTTATTCAAGGTTATGTGAGTTTCATAGGTTTTTACAATAAATTTCAAGATATTCTTCTTCTTCACAATCCTATCAGATATAGAATGCATTGTAATATGTTCAAAAACTAACCATGTAACTTTCATATGAACATGGCATTTTCACATATGTTTCATTACATATCATGTTCTAAACCTTTTGTGATTAAAAATTGTAAGAAATAAGATGTATATTATGACGATGTACTTGATGTGGCTACAAAATTGTAAATATGATTGTTACATTATGTGTTCCATATTCTATATATATAGTTAATCTAGTAATCACAACTTCATCATCACTTTTTATTGCAAGAAGTTGGAAAGTGACGTGGTTTACATATTCAAAACGACAAAAAATAATTCTACTTTTCAACAACTCATGCCCCACTTTTTAATACAGATGTTAGTAAAGAAAACATCAACCATGCCTACAACAAAGAGGAAATAACATTACATGTTATACATATTTTTTTCCTATACAAAATAAAACTAAAAATATATAAATAAAACGATACATACTTATACTAACATCAATAAATTTACATAATATTAATAACATTTTATATATATATATAAAGTACACTACGTAGATGCAAATTCACACTATTAAAAATGTGATGGTAATTGATTTCCAGTGATAACATCTACATATTTCATTAATGGAAATCTTTACTAAACTCAATAACATCTACATATTTCATTAACGGAAATCTTTACTAAACACTATAACACTTCCACCATTGAAACAAAAAAACATATAAATCAATTTTTACAAAAACACATAAATAATTTTCTAATTATTGAAAAGAAACAAAAACATATAAATCAGTTTTTACAAAAACATATAAATCATTTTCTAATTATTAGAAAGAAACAAAAACAGAAATCATAAAAAACATATATATTTACAAAAACACATAAAAAAAAAAACAAAACACAAATCATTTTCTAATTATTGGAAAGAAACAAAAACACATAAATCATTTTCTAATTAATTTTATACGATCAATATATTAATTTTTTAATATTAAACCAAAAAAATTCATACCATGAAAATGATGGGTTGAATAGACTCCATACTCCATGTATGGATTAATGCTTTATAAATAATTTTTAACATAACTTTCGCATAGCAAAAAAAAAAAAACGTTCACATCTTATTTGAAAGTCTATAGTATTTCTAGCTTTATATTTCTCATTTGGGATGGGACCGTAGCCTCTATGATTGATATAAAACTAGCAACAACCATATTAATAAGGTGAATATGTTTGGAATACGTCTATAGAAATATATCACCAATGAAGTTAATTTAATAGTTGTATCATGATTGGAGTTAACCTAATAGTTAATCTAATAGTTATCTAATATAATTGTGATTAGAGGTAAAGTTAAGCTAATAATTGTAGAATCATTGGATTTAAACGTTAAATTAAAATTTGTGATTGGAGTTGAAGTTAAGTTAAAGTTGTATCATCATTGGACTTAACCTAATAGTTATAATTTTTTTTCCTAAAGAATGTGTCAATTACTTGTATCTAATAGTTAATCTAACATAAAAACCACTTAAGTTGTGGTTGTTAAGCTCATAGTTGAAGTTAAGCTCATAGTTGTATCATCATGTTGGAGTTAAGCTAAGTGTAATTATCACACGAGTTCAGAGGAATTTATTAGGAGTTCGAACTATTTTATTAGGAGTTTGACTCTTACATGACTGCACATTAGCTAGACTCCTAGATGCCAAATGCAGTTCAACTAAGCAGTAAGTAATTAGAGTTGAAGTTAAGCTAATAGTTGTAAAATCATTGGAGTTAAGCTAATAGTTGTATCTAATAGTTAAGCTAATATAAATCTATTGTAGTTAATAAAAGAGCTATGAGTTATCGTGACTTTTAGCTTCCAAATGGAGTTAGACTAAGCCTTATGCACATTAAGTGGAATCCCAATTGGTAGCTGGAGTTCGAGTGTCACATGAGTTGCACAATACCATGCCACTAAGTGCAGTTATCACTCGAGTTCAGAGGAATTTATTAAGAGTTCGAACTATTTTATTTGGAGTTCGACTCTTACAGGACTAAGCCGTAAGTAATTAGAGTTGTAGTTAAGCTAATAGTTGCAGAATCATTGGAGTTAACATAATAGTTGCATATAATAGTTAAGCTAATAGTTATCCAATATAACTTTGATTAGAGTTGAAGTTAAGCTAATAGTTATCCAATATAACTTTGATTAGAGTTGAAGTTAAGCTAATAGTTAGATAGACACATTTGTGTTAAGCTAATAGTTGTATCTAATAATCCATGGAGTTAAGGTAGTAGTTGTATCTAATAATCGAATAGTTGAAGATTAATTTTAATTTTTACAACTATCACTAACTCTACTTATCACATGTTAATTAAATTATTTTTATTTTTATTTTTTGAAATTATTAATTATTAATTTAGGACGACAGTCATATAATCAATCTGGACAGTACACTTGTCTCATTCTCGTTTAATCTTGGACGACTACAATAGAATCAATTTGGACAGTACACTTGTCTCATTCTCGTCGGTAGATGAAAAAGCATAAATGATAGTCCACCCCAAAATCCTAACATATATATGCCTATCGATGTAACGAGAAAATTATAATGACAGTGATCTAACTAATAACCACTATATATATATATATATTATATATATTTTGTCATTTTTATTAAATATATATAAAATGAAAATTGAAAGGATAGTAGCCCTTGGAAAATAAACATTTCAATCATTAATATATAATTTGGACTTTGTTGTTATTATTATGATGTAATTTTGAGAAGGTCTTTAGTTGTGTATCTATCAATATACGAATTTGAATCAATTTGTCATATTTTTTAAAGGTTTTGTGGTATAAAATTTATTTTAATATCTGGTGGGAATAAAAAGACATATATTAATAATATTTGAGATGAATTTATATATTAAAACAAGTGGAATAAGCAACAAAGTTACTTAGTACCTGCCTCCTAAGAAGAGATTGAAAATATATAGCAATAGGATAATTTTGCTATAAAAATATATG
>LPNX010491584.1:403636-479135 GCA_001517045.1 Pseudotsuga menziesii
TGTGGATGCAAGTGAATTCGGCAAATACTGTCTATTGACGGTAAAAAATCTACCAAAGATCGATTTATGACATTGGAAATATGCCTGTGGTTCATTGTATGTAGGAATTAAACACCCCCGGCGTAAAAGTCTGTTGCGTAGTGTCTTGCAAATATTGTTGCGTACAGCAACACATATTGTGCGAAAGTTGCAATCTGTTATGCATACTGGCGTGAATGAATCAAATATCCAAGAAAACAGGCAAAACGCTCTGCTGTTTATGTATCCAATTTTACAAAATTGGATAGCTTTTCTTTCGATCCAACAGATTAAAAATTAAATCAGCTCTAACCTGGACACTGGACAAGATCACAACTGTAATTTTATTACATCTGAGTCCACCACGGCTGCGAGTTTGTGTGAATTTCAGAATCAATCTGTGGAATATATTGTAAACCCATGACAAATTAGTAACGACTAACTAAACCTGGCATTCTCAAGATGAACTCAAAGTTGTGCTAAATTTGGTCCAGAACTGCAGCAATTCGGTGGAAATCGGGATCAGACAACGGAGTACTGAGCATTGTGGCCCTGTCACCGAGTACCGGATACTCAGTGTTCTAAAGCTGTTGCCATGATATTGGGAAAACGGCAGAATTGAGAGCAGCTTGGTTATGGTTATTTATGTTACTAGTAGAGACTAGATCTTGAGACTTGGAGTTTGTTGTAATATACATTGGCAATGTCTCCTCCTGCGTGTGGCTTGAAAATGGAGGCAGCATTTCAGACCACTTAACAGCGTATTCGGTCTCTGCTTTCTCCAAAAATAGCGGCGCCTTTCGCTCATTTTCGGAGGTGATGTCAGATGCATCTAATCGCTCACCGAATCCCAAAAAATGGCCGAAGGCGGCGACATTATTTACCTCAAGATTGGCGGTGCTGCTCCTGCAACTCGTCCTGCTATTGCAGCTGCTGCTCCTGCTACTCGTCCTCATATTATTATTATTCTCAGTATTATCCCAGTATTGAGCAGTTCCATTCATGCAATTAGTGCCTGCGTTGTCCTCAGTATTATCCCAGTATTGAGCAGTTCCATTCATGCAATTAGTGCCTGCGTTGTCCAGCAAATCCTGGTCTAGAGATCTTTCGGAGTACAACAGAGAAGAAAGGCAAGGTCCCGGTCTGTACATGGATGGATTCGCCATTATAGAATTATAATCACAAACATGGAAAAGTCTGAGAATGCATCTGACACGGACTTGTCAGATACTTGGCCCGGCCATGGCATCAAGTTTTCGGTAGGAAACCTACAGATCGACTCGGAGCTTGCAATACCCATAAGACGGGATTATCCATCAGCTTGTGATCTTTTTCAGCAGTGAAACTTTGGGCAGTGGATGTTTGATTGATGAAATTGAAACCAGGTTTGACTGAAGTGGGCGTAGCAGTAGCAGTAACGCTATTAAACCTTTCCAGAAAATATTCTTGGTCTCGAACTTCTGCAAGTCAAATTTTGGTTCAGGAATAAAGTCAGTCTTTGAATTATAAATAACATAACAATAAAATAAACGCTGATGTCATAGTAGCCATGTGTTAAGTGAAAATCCGATACCAAACTTCAAAGCTGACATCATTCCTAATTGGCCAATTAAAAGTTGACAAAATAAACAGGTTTTGATTTTTTAAAACTGCCTCAAAAAATACCAGCTATAGCAAAGTCAACCAAAATCGAAAAAGATGATCGATTACAATATACCTACCTGAGGCAGGTATAATAAAATAACTATTGTTATTATTAACTAATATATGTTTGAAATACATGTAAAGGGTAATAAGTCATCTCTTTTAGTGAAGGGTTTAGCTTATCATTATTATATATATTGATGATTACATTATACAATAATTGTTTATATTACAAGGATCTTATTAAAAGAAAATTATCTATGGGTAATGAAAACTTTTTTTTGATAGAATGAATCATCTTTATTTGCGTTGTTTTGATAAAAGTAAAATTATCCGATAATATGATGTTCGTAGTTTTGAATAATATTGTTGCATTGAAAAATGTTCAATTTATGTTACGCAAATTCTTTTTGAAACTCTATGATGATAAGATTTTGGATTTGAACTTCTTTGTTGTTGAGTTTGAGTTGTGTTGATCTTTGAATGCTTTGAAATGTAAATAAAACATCAACTTTGGTAAGGTACCTTTGGATATTGGTATCTACCATGGATTCGATTATTTTAGTGTGGATATGGTATCTTTATAAGTTGATCTTTCTTAATATTTTCATGATTTACTTGTGTTAGCATGTTAATATGTGATATTTTTATATTCACAGGTGTATCAACAACTTCATTAGTGGTGATCAATGGAATGTCAATCATCATTGAATCGATGAATGCTGATTTATCATTGAATTGTATCTTGAACTCATTTCTTGGTTGTTCACTCCTAGAGTTTTGTTAGTAATAACATTCTGATTTTCATTTTTTATCCATTTTATCAAGATTTCTTTATTTGCAGTTTTAATTGGATAGGTTGAGGTTTCTTTATTTGTAGTCTCAAATTCTAAAATATTCCTTGATTCACTTGCATCCATGTCTCTTTCTCTACTTTCATGATTGAAATATCTTATGTTTTAAGTAGGATTTGATTATGATTCTTTAAACAATTAATTTATCAGTGTTTATTGGACAAGATCCTAACAATTTTTTCTTGGCATCATTCTTTTCTTGTGATTCTTGATCACACATAATTGAAAACATCTTATTGATCTAATGCTTGATCATTTACTTACAAGTCACAATTTTTCTTTTTCAATGCTTATACTTGTTTTTTGAGCTCTTTTGCCTCCTCATCCCATGATTCTAATTTAAGTTGTAGGATATGCACTTCAGATTGAAGGTTTTCTCTAACATCTTCAAGTTCTTTAATTTCGATCACAAGAGATTTATTTTCCTTCTTTTAATTCACCATTTCTTATACTAACTCATCGACTTTATTAATTATACACTAATTTTCTTCTCTCAAATTATTTATCCGAAAATCCCATATTTTCAAAATTCTTGTAATCTATGAAATCTGTCTTTTCCATTTCTCTAATTTTTTTTTGTATACTTGGATAACTTATATGCGATGATGATGATACTTCAACTATTTATAACTCTAGACTTGGTAATAATTCCATTTATTGGTTCATATTTATTCTCCAATTTGATATTTTAATATATTTCTTCATTTGTAATAAATGATTACTTTAAACTTTATTATTATCATTATTTCCTTGTTAGGAGTAATGTTATTACATTTTTTGATATTTACTTGTATTATGTAAAAATCCAGTAAAGATGGGAATCTAACTCCAGTTTTATGAAGCGTCAAGAGGATCAAATCCCTTAAGGTGCAAACCTTTTCTTCACATTTTCACTGAAAAAATAGGTTTGCACCTCAAGGTATTTGATCCCTCTCGGTGCTTCATGGAACCAGCGTTATATGGGTCTATACTAGTTGCATCGAGAGCCCTATTTTTTAAATCTGATACACATCGGTCTTGAATTAATATTAACCACATGAATGCCACCATATGATTATTCACACACATGACACAGGCTTAATTTGAGCTAATTGACCAATCCTAGCATAAAATGTTTTATGTGCAATGACATGTGCTTCAAATATTATTCTCATGCTTTGAAGTTCATTCTCAATTGTTGAGGTCCCATGTTCATTTTGAACTATTGTGGTTGCCGATAATTCTTCCGTATTTTTGTATTTATATTTTCTTCGTTGTTTTGTTTTTCTTGCATCTTTTTGTCTTGTATGGTTTTCCCTTTGATCTGCATACATATTATCTTGTTATGATCTATGTCATTCATGATCTTGTTTTTTTCTTTATTTTATGTGTTATAATGATTCTTTCTCCCTTTGTAATATCTTTCATTCACAATCTTGTTTTCTCTATTCTTTTGTACGTTCCGATGATTCTTTTTTCTCTATGTTCTATCCCTTTGTCGTACTTTGCTTCTTTGATTGTCAATATTTTCATTATTATCACTATTATCATGGGAATCCATGGCGATATTAAAAACAACGGTTTTTTTTATGATATAACCCTGAAACAGAGAACACAAAACTTTAATTTGTTAAAATAAACGAAAATTAGATTTATTATTAAATTGATAAATTCAATGCATCTATGTAAATAACAAAAAACAATACAATTGTTGAAATCAATATAATAAAGTTAAATCATTGTTAAATTAAACATGCCCTGTGTTTTTTAACAACATTTGTATGTGGTCTATTGACAAGTAGTGAGGCGACCGAGCTTGTGTTAATCTAAAGACTGAGATTCTAATCCATTCTCTTTAAAAAGATTTTTTTTGTTAATTTAACAAAATTCTTAAAAACAACCATTAAACAAATAACAATCTAACAAATGTATACACTTATTTGAAAGAATATTATTATAACTTCATTTTTGTTGAAATAAGAAATTCTTAAAAACATTCATTAAACAAATAATGATTTCACAAATTTATACACTCATTTAAAGAATATTATTATGGTTGCATTTTTGTTGAAATAACAAATTCTTAAAAACATCCATTAAACAAATAACAATTTCACAAATTTATACACTCATTTCGAAGAATATTACTATGGATGCATTGAACTATATTTATCGCTGAATTTAACTATATTTATTAAACTTGCATTTAACTATATTATTAGGTATGAGAGAGTTCATCACAGGTGATCAATATGAGATGAAGGAAACTTGCGTGGATTTTTTTTATTTTTTATTTTTTATTTATTAAGCCAACATTTCGGACTTCATATAGTTGAGTCCATCCTCAGGGTGATCTCTCAATCCAGAAGATTGGGATGTTGAATTTAAAGATCTTCTCTTTCTGTCATAAATACAGATTAGTCACCCCATTTTTAAGGTAATATGGTCAGCTCTTTTCTGGGGAGATTATAATTTTTTAATATGTAAATCCTTTTTATCTGGTTAATTGTGGGTCTCCACAATTCGTTAAGTTTGAGCCCATCATCTTTATTTAGGGTTTTATCCCTCTTTTCAATCTCGAGGGCTTCTCTTACTCTTCTTTTGTAATAATGTTCTTCTTTGGCTATTAGCGAGGCTTTCTCCATGCAAATTTGGTGGGAGGTGTTGTGCGAATGTTCGGCTAGGGATGAATTTTTTATGTGATTGTGGACAATGTTGGCTGAGTGTTCTTTGAGATGAGTTTGTAGAGAACGTCCTGTTTCTCCTATGTAGACATTGTTGCATGAACACAGGATTTCATAAACTCCTTTCTGTTGTTTAGGATCCATTGGGTCTTTGGCTGAATCAATGAATTCTCTGATTGTGTTTGGGGGCGCAAATGCCACATTGATGTTCTTTCTTTTCAGAATTTTGGCTATACGATTTGTTGTTCCTTTTATGTATGGGAGAGTGACCTTAGGGATGATGAGTTCTCCTTTATTAGGTCTTCTTTGAGCCTTTGCTATTTCTTTGTTGATGTGTTCATCTTGGTATCCATTTTCTTTGAAGACCTTTCTTAAGTGTTCCATCTTCGTCCCTAAGTGACTTGTGTCTGAGATTCTTGCCGCTCTTACTGCAAGTGTGTGTATGATGCCGATTTTTTGAGCTGGATGGTGATGGGATTCTGCATGGAGGTATTTGTCTGTATGGGTCTTTAACCTATAAACCTGGTACCCTAGTTTTCCATTCCCTTGTTTGGAGAGTAACACATCCAGAAAAGGTATTTTTCCTTCTTCCTCTACTTCCATGGTGAATTTTATGTGTTGTGAGATGTTATTTAGATGTTTAAGAAATTCTTCAAGCCTCTCCTTTCCATGACTCCAACTGGCCAAAATGTCATCAACATGTCTTTTCCAAAATCTTGGTGTGAATGGAGAAGAGCTTATTGCTATTGCTTCGAATTTTTCCATATAAATGTTAGCTACCACCAGGGATAATGGTGACCCCCTAGCGACTCCGTGTATTTGTTCATATATATTTCCTTTGTAGGAAAAGTATGGGCTCAATTATATGAAGATCTTTAAATTCAGCAACCCAATCTTCTGAATTGAGAAATCGCCCTGAGGATGGACTCAACTATATGAAGTCTGAAACGTTGGCTTAATAAATAAAAAAAAATTCCACGCAGGTTTCCTTCATCTCATATATTATTAGGGTTGCATTTAAATTTATTTATGACTGCATTTAACTATATTTACGTCTGCATTTAGCTATATTTATGACTAAATTTTACTATATCATTACAAATAAATGTAACTATTATTAAAGCGATATCGGGAGTAGAGCGGGAGCTTACGGAGGGTTCTGCGCTAGAGTGTGTAGCTAACGGGTCTGGTCTAAGGATGACATGCTTGGTTTTTTAGGGATGCTATCTCTGGGAGGGGTAGAAACCCCCTTCCTTTCTCAAAACTGTCCTGGAGTTACTAAGGTAAATTCAACAAATCAACTAGATCCGAAGTTATCCAGGGAGAAGATGAAGTAGATAGACATAAAGAAGACGAGGGGGGATTTATGAACCTGATCTGTAGAAAACCCATCCCTGCAAATCACCTATGAGAAGCTGAGGGATCGGGTGGAGAAATGGAAGGAAAAATCCCTCATACGAAAATCCATTGGAATTTGGCCAAAGTAGAGGGATCTTATATGGTGGATCAAGGGATCATGGAACCCGAAGGGGCACTATGATATACATGTAGGAGTGAAGTGTTTATTTATCAGCATTTTCTTTAATTAAGAGGATCGGGATCAGATATTGATGGGGGGTCCTTATTTATTTTATTCAGATGGTTTATTCCTCAGGCCTTGGATGGAGAGGTTTAACCCTGAAACAAAGGATCTGAGTATGGCCCCCTTTTGGATTAGGCTCTACTCATTGTCGTATGAGTATTGGGAACTAGAAATTCTGGAGGCTATTGAGAATACCCTAGGGAAGTTTGTGAAGGTGTATGAACAAAAAAAACTCCAAAGATATACTACTTACGCTAGGATCCGTGTCTATATGAACCTCTCGCAAGAACTCCCATAGGCAATCAATTTAACATGGTAGGATGAAGACTAGTTGTTATCTCCCAAAATAAATTTATTTTAATAGTATGAAGAATTCGAGTCATGTAATGAAAGATTTAAATATGACTAACAAATTGAAGGTCTCTGTTTTTGCTATGGTTGAAAAAATTGGAAGTTTTAGCTTTCGGTGGCTTAGGCGGGGTTCTTAATAGCTCATTAGCAACTGAAAGGCTTTGTTTCGGTAGCTAACAGTTTAACGCAGGATAAAGATAAACCACCGAAAGCAGGCCTAGGCAAGTAAATGGTAAAAACACTTTCGGTGGCTTAAGCGAGACTTCAAACGGCTCATTAGCCACCAAAAACTGTTGCATTCAGCAGCTTAGTGAACAACCCAAGAAGGGGGTTAACCGCTGAAAGTGGATAAAAAGAAACATTGGTAAAGGTGCTTTCAGTGGCTTAGGCGAGACGTCAGACATCTCATTAGCCACCGAAAAGGGATGCTTTTGGCAACTTAGTAAATAGTTCATGAGGGGCGTTAACCGCCGAAAGCATGCAAAAAGGTGTTGGGGAAAAAGCGCTTTCAATGTGTTAGTGCTAGAAATTGTTCCCAGACTACAAGAGAACAAGCCAACACAATCTCAATAAACTCAATTAAGTAAAAAAGGCATTCTAGGGTTTTGGTTGTACAGTTTGAAGAGAAGAGGGAAAAAAGTCATAAGACCAAAGCAAACACTAAATCATGAGCATTTGAATGACTGAGATGCATAACATATAAACCATAATCCAAACAGAATGAACACAATACTGAGTTTCACCCACAGTTAGCAAGCATTTCAAGCATAAAAACATTAAACAGGAAGTGAATATACCAACTGAGTAATTAACACAAATTAGAAATGAAACCAGTAAATAATCTAAAGGGCATATAGTTGAATATATTTCATAATTCAGTCATAAAAAACACATAAGAATCTTTACACTTAGCTCATAAATTGAAGCCTGATAGCCTCCCCTTGCAACAAAAATCGAACCATTGGTCCTCTTTCAGACTTACATTTATCTTGTTCTTTCACAAAACAGTTGCATAACTGAACCCTAACTAATTTTATGTCATCTATAGAATTGTTCAATATAAACTATAATTATGCAAAAATAAAATAACTTTATCAAACTAACTACTAACTGCTCTTCTTTAAAGTACTTTACAAATCTTTTGCTGCCTCAGCTAGAAGAGAATTTCCCTCTAGAGACCGAGCTCTCCTTCTAGCTTTCAGGTGGCCTACTTCCAAGTCTCCAAATCTCTTTGTTAACTCCTCATTCTATTGTGTCAGCTCCTGGATAGTTTGCCTTAATTCTGTAAACTGATTATTTGTCTGTCTTTTTCTTTTAAGAGCCTCTTTAGAAATTGCAATCAATTCTTGGTAGTGACTGTTCACTTCTTCCAAGTCTTCTCTAAGTATATTATTTGCAGTCACCAATCCATCATTGGTTTCATGCATATATTCAATTTGATGCTTGTATGCTTCTTTGTAGATTTTTCTTTTCAGAATCAATACATTTACCTTCTGATATTGATTGCATCCCTTCTGGTATCCATGGGATCTTCAGCTTTGTTGAGGCTTGGAAATTCGCAGGCGGAAACAGTAAGGGATTCTCCCCAATCAACGTTCCCAACTAGCCCATTGATTGTTTGGTATAGGGAATCCGTCCGGTTTGCGGTCCGGCTACGGTAGGTCAAGAAACAAAACAAAGGCTTTACCGGTTGCGGCCCGGCCCACCGAGTTTTTGTATTTTGACTTTAAGAAATGAGATGCAAGTACCTAACTAAATGCAGAGCGATCAAGATGCAGGGAGCGGTCACAATGTGATGCGCAGGTTCTTACCTCTCGTCTTATGCTCGCAAGCAACCAAATCAGATACAGTAAGAAATAAACTAACTATCTAATCTATCCCTAGGGAGCAAGGTTATCATTCGGGGTGAGCAATACATCTTGCACATGCACTATGAAGAATCACAGATAGCTGATATTTTTTTCAAGACGCATGAACACTTACAGATATTTAAATAACCAGATAGCCGATCATTTTATAACAACAATAATTGCTCACAGTGGAAAATATCAAACAAGATACCGAAGAACATTCAACAAGAACATAGGTTCAGGAATTTAAACATTCTCACAGCAAATGAAACACCGCTGAAAACGAAATAGTTCCTCTTCAACATTATTCATTGAGTCACATTGATACATTCCATTCTACTCTCTCCAACAGGTAAAAATTTGCAGTTTCCTTTGCAAAATGAAATAGTTCCTCTTACAAGCAAACATCTACAAAATTTTCCAGGGGAAAAAGCCCTTTCTTCTTATCACTTTCGAATATTTAAACTACAACTACTGAGTGCTTCGTTTTCCTCCCCTAACGCCTCGTCTTTCAGTTTCTTCAACGCTTCATATTCCGATCTTTTGTCAGTAGGTGATCATGAAACACTTGGTAACTGATCCGTTTCGGGGATCATGCCTTTACAACTCCGGACTTCATCCTCCATTTGCCTCATTTCAGTCATTCCTCCGCCAAGTGGGTTAGTCTTTCTTCTTATCGTGGTGGATTGACCGGTCTCCTTGAAACTGCCTGCAGTCAATTCATGAGCATGGTTCAATAGCAAATATTATCAATTAACCACCATCTTACAAGGAAATGGCCGGTTGCACCACATTCGGGCATGGAAAATAATCCTATGGTCACCGGCGGGAAAAAAAACAAGTTGGCAGTCAGAAGGAAGCGAGCTTGGGGGCCAGAAGGATTTGCCAGCCGTAACTTCGGGCGAGGCTTAATTCGTAGCCAAGCGAAACGCGGGCGGGATATGCCATAAAACGGACGTCGGATGGTTTTTTAGTTTTGGAAACCGGAAGACCCTAGGAGCTGCAACAGCGGAGGAGGGAAGCTAGAGGATACGCGGAGCAGATGGGAAACTTAGTTGGACGTAGGAAGACACCCAGATCGGGAGCGGAAGAGATCACCCAGCCGCAACGGCGGAGGAGGAGAGGCTACGGGCAAGCGATCGAAGGATAAAATGAATCGGGCGTCGGATGGGTTCAGACTTCGGACGGAGAAAAGGTCTTGTAGCCGCAACGGCGGAGAGGCTGAGACTTTGCAGCTTCCGATTCAACAGCAAAAAGAGGCCTGACTACAGGAAAACTCAAAGATTTGAGCAGCGTTAACAACCAAAGTCGTTTTCTTCGCAAAGGCTGCCCTGAAGAACAAAATTTTACTTCTTCACGGCCAGAAATCCACGACTTAACTGAAAATGAACATGGCATAAATAAACCTGCTGGCATCCAATCTTCAAAGTAAAACGAAAAGCAGATATGTCCGAGAGACTCAAGCAATTTAACGATCCAACCAGGCAAAAAGATGAGGAGGGGCCCAGAATTTAAATAAGAATAAATTTGGGGAGGGCACTTGCGGTAGCAACAAGCTTGTTGTATATCTCTTCATCCTCCTTCATATGCTCTGTGAAGGTCACAGGAATCTCTAGATGTTCTTCAACTTCAACCTTGCACTGAACTTCTTTAATTACCTATCTTTTATCCATACAAGAACTTTTTATATCATTTTGCTGCTGTTCTTGAATCATCTTATTTCGAAACTCCATGAAAATGTCTGAGATCTTAGTATCAGTGAAGACTAGTTTATTTTTTGAAACTATGGGTTTTTTACCCTTCATAAATTCCTTGCTGTCATCTTCACTGTCTTCCAATTTCTCCCGAGATGATGAATCTTCTATTACTGTAACCTTTTTCTCAGCCAGTTTGGGATTTAATATCTTCTTCATGTTTAACCTAAGCTTGTTCTTTGGCCTTGTTTTGGGCCTCCAGATTGCTCCAACCTCTCCTAACATTTTCAGAACCTTCCCTTTATGAGTTATTGAAGCTAATTCAACAACCTTCATTCTTTTCTTTCGTGACACTGTCTCCTCTTCAAAATGGGTGTGTATTTCTTGTTTAGAATAAACCCTAGTTTCATCAGTAGTCGGAACCCTAGCCTCATCAGGTAAGTATTTTTCATCCTCTTCATAAAGTACTGTAATAGGACTCTGCTTCTGCTCCTTAACATCTTCCTTTACACCTTGATCTGGTTCTGCAGGTAAAAAATCTTCTATTGGCTCAACTTCCTTCACCTCTGACTCTGAAACTTTGCTTTCCTCAACATTAATTTGCTGTCCAAGTTCAGTGTTTTCATTTTCCTGATTCGAAGATTTTCCTAGTTCACCAGTTTCTTCATATTTGATCGTGACTTTATTTTTAAGTTTCTTGATCAAAATCTGACCTTTGTCTAACTGTCTCTTCTGAGACTGCTCCTCCTTCTCAGTTTGGAAACCTGACCAAAATAAGAAGTGTTCCCATGTCTTCTCTCTTTTCTGCAATACAATGCTTATAACCAGTTTAATAATCCCATGATGAAAGACTGATTATTTTGTATGATCCTGATGTTCTTTCACCCTACTTGACATCTTCTGTAAACTTTTCAAAAAGAAGAAGGGGAGATTCATTTTGGATTCATGACTGAGATGTTGAAGGAATCTAAAATGATACTTAAACACAAAATCAAATCTCCCTTCACAGGTGATATAGCTTTGTATGATTTTGATAGGCTCTATCCACTCAGGTTTAAAATTTTGAATAGGTACTCCCTTTCCCCAATCTGCTATTACACCTGGAAGTAGATATCTCTGAGCATCAAAAGTGAAAGGCACCTTTTTGAATTAGAATTCACCCTCATCCAGAATTCATGTTGCTTCTGCTAGTAACTCCCTGGTCAGTTTAAACTTCAAAGTATCAAAAGGCACTACATCCTTATCCAAGCATTGAGCGAATTTGTAAGAAACTTATGAGTGATAACTTCAATCTTTTCAAAAAACACTAACCACCCTGCTTCTGCAAATACTTTTGCACAATCTGGAAAGGTTTGAGCCCAACTTAAGTCTGAAGGTTCTGCTCTATTAGTCTTACGACTCTTTTTCATTTTGAACTATTGTCAAATGGATTCTATCAATAAACACACTCTGAATCTCTTCAAATTTTGATAAACTGACAGACAATACTGTATAGGGAAACCCACAAAAAACCCTAAATTGAACTCTCTCGTTTAAACTGACAAATACTTTAATTCCATGACTGATAATTTATCATTTAGTATCAATTAGACTTGAAAACTAATAATCTGCCATCAATTCGGTCATTAATCCTCTGTTTAGAAAAACCCCAAATTTATGAACCTTGGTAATTGGTTCGCAACCTACCTATTAAAACGACTAATCCTGCTTCTAGAATCTTGTTCTTTTGATTGTCAGGCATCGAATTTCATTCCCCAATCTTCTCTGGCTACTTTGATAACTCCAGACGACTGCTCCCCAAAGCCCTAATTTTTCGCTATGTTTAAAAATTCTGATTACCAAGTGCTGATTTTTCTCCACGACCGTCACCTGCTCTACATGCACTTCAGAGAATACACGATTCAAAATGCATTTGTCTCATTATGTTCAACCATCATTACTCCATCACCTCTATAAGCAACCCCCATGATTTTCCCTCATGATGATATTACACCTGTCACAGTGATTATTCTAAAAGAAACACGTATCAAATCCATCACTTAGTATGTTTGACATCTTATGTGTGAGAATTCCAGAGAAAAATGAACCAGACTATGAGAGAAGAAGCCAACACAATATCAATAAACTCAATTAAGTAAAAAAGGTATTCTAGGGTTTTGGTTGTACAGTTTGAAGACAAGAGGGAAAAAAGTCATAAGACCAAAGAAAACACTAAATCATGAGCGTTTGAATGACTGAGATGCATAACATATAAACCATAATCCAAACAGAATAAACACAATACTGAGTTTCACCCATAGTTAGCAAGCATTTCAAGCATAAAAACATTAAACAGGAAATGAATATACCAATTGAGTAATTAACACAAATTAGAAATGAAACCAGTCAATAATCTAAAGGGCATATAGTTGCATATCTTTCATAATTCAGTCATCAAAAAAACATAAGAGTCTTTACACTTACCTCATAAACCAAAGCCTGATATCTTCCCCTTGCGACAAAAATCAAACCATTGGTCCTATTTCAGACTTACATTTATCTTGTTCTTTCACAAAACAGTTGCATAACTGAACCCTAACTACTTTTATGTCATCTATTGAATTGTTCAATATAAACTATAATTATGCAAAAATAAAATAACTTTATCAAACTAACTACTAACTGCTCTTCTTTAAAATACTTTACAAATCTTTTGCTGCCTCAGCTAGAAGAGCAATTCCCTCTAGAGCTTGAGCTTTCCTTCTAGCTTTCAGGTGGCCTGCTTCCAAATCTGCAACTCTCTTTGTTAACTCCTCATTCTGCTGTGTCGGCTCCTGGATAGTTTGCCTTAATTCTGTAAATTGATTATCTGTCTGTCTTTTTCTTTTAAGAGCCTATTTAGAAACTGCAATCAATTCTTGGTAGTGACTGTTCACTTCTTCCAAGTCTTCTCTAAGTCTCTTATTTGCAGTCACTAATCCATCATTGGTTTCATGCATATATTCAATTTGATGCTTGCATTGTTTAATGCTTCTTTGCAGATTTTCCTTTTCAGAATCAATACATTTACCTTCTGATATTGATTGCATCCCTTCTGGTATCCATGGGATCTTCAGCTTGTTGTATATCTCTTCATCCTCCTTCATATGCTCTGTGAAGGTCACAGGAATCTCTGGATGTTCTTCAGCTTCAACCTTGCACTGAACTTCTTTAATTACCTTTCTTTTCTCCATACAATAACTTTTTATATCATTTTGCTGCTGTTCTTGAATCATCTTATTTCGAACCTCCATGAAAATGTCTGAGATCTTAGTATCAGTGAAGACTGGTTTATTTTTTGAAACTATGGGTTTTTTACCCTTCATAACTTCCTTGCTGTCATCTTCACTGTCTTCCAATTTCTCTTGAGATGATGAATCTTCTATTACTGTAACTTTTTTCTCAGCCAGTTTGGGATTTAATATCTTCTTCATGTTTAACCTAAGCTTGTTCTTTGGCCTTGTCTTGGGCCTCCAGACTGCTCCAACCTCTCCTAACATTTTCAGAACCTTCCCTTGATGAGTTATTGAAGCTAATTCAAAAACCTTCATTCTTTTATTTGGTGACACTGTCTCCTCTTCAAAATGGGTGTGTATTTCTTGTTTAGGACAAACCCTAGTTTCATCAGTAGTAGGAACCCTAGCCTCATCAGGTAAGTATTTTTCATCCTATTCAGAAAGTACTGTAATAGGACTCTGCTTCTGCTCCTTAACATCTTCCTTTACACCTTGATCTGGTTCTGCAAGTAAAACATCTTCTATTGGCTCAACTTCCTTCACCTTTGACTTTGAAACATTGCTTTCCTCAACATTAATTTGCTGTCCAAGTTCAATGTTTTCATTTTCCTGATTCGAAGATTTTCCTGGTTCACCAGTTTCTTCATATTTGACTGTGGCTTTCTTTTTAAGTTTCTTGATCAAAATCTAACCTTTGTCTAACTGTCTCTTCTGAGACTGCTCCTCCTTCTCAGTTTGCAAACCTGACCAAAATAAGAAGTGTTCCCATGTCTTCTCTCTTTTATGCAATATAGTGCTTATAACCAGTTTAATAAGCCCATGGTGAAAGACTGATTGTTTTGTATGATCCTGATGTTCTTTCACCCTACTTGACATCTTCTGTAAACTTTTCAAATAGAAGAAGGGGAGATTCATTTTGGATTTATGACTGAGATGTTGAAGGAATCTAAAATGATACTCAAACACAAAAGAAAATCTCCCTTCACAGGTGATATAGCTTTGTAGGATTTTGATAGGCTCTATCCACTCAGGTTTAAACTTTTGAATAGGTACAACCTTTCCCCAATCTGCTATTACACCTGGAAGTAGATATCTCTGAGCATCAAAAGTGAAAGGCACCTTTTTGAACCAGAATTCACCCTCATCCAGAATTCCTGTTGCTTCTGCTAGTAACTCCCTGGTCAGTTTAAACTTCAATGTATCAAAAGACACTACATTCTTATCCAAGCATTGAGCGAATTTGTAAGAAACGTCTGAGTGATAACCTTCAATATTTTCAAAAAACACTAACCACCCTGCTTCTGCAAACAGTTTTGCACAATCTAGAAAGGTTTGAGCTCAACTTAAGTCTGAAGGTTCTGCTCTATTAGTCTTACCACTCTTTTTCATTTTGAACCATTATCAAATGGCTTCTGTCAATAAACACACTCTGAATCTCTTCAAATTTTGATAAACTGACAGACAATACTGTATAGGGAAACCCACAAAAAACCCTAAATTGAACTCTCTTGTTTAAACTGACAAATACTTTAATTCCATGACTGAGAATTTATCATTTATTATCAATTAGACTTGAAAACTAATAATCTTCCATCAATTTGGTCATTAATCCTCTGTTTAGAAAAACCCCAAATTTATGAACCTTGGTAATCGGTTCGCAGCCTACCTGTTAAAACGACTAATCCTGCTGCTGGAATCTTGTTCTTTTGATTGTCAGGCGTCGAATTTCATTCCCCAATCTTCTCTGGCTGCTTTGATAACTCCAAACGACTGCTCCTGAAAGCCCTAATTTTTCGCTCTGTTTAAAAATTCCGATTACCAAGTGCTGATTTTTCGCCACGACCTTCACCTGCTCTACGTGCACTTCAGAGAATACATTATTCAAAATTCATTTGTCTCATTATGTTCAACCATCATTACTCCATCACCTCTGCAAGCAACCGCCACGATTCACCCTCATGATGATATTCACACTTGTCACAGTGATTATTCTAAAAGAAACACGTATCAAATCCATCACTCAGTATGTTTGACATCTTATGTGTGAGAATTCCGGAGAAAACTGAACCAGAAATGATGATTTTTGACTTGCGCGACTTTCTTGTTGCACATGTGTGCATTTGTTTTTGGCTTGCTCTACAAGAAAGTCTGAGTTAATAATTTGCAAAAATTAAAGTTATGATAAAGGCTTAAACTTAGTTTAGGAACCTTAATCATGCTTTTATGATATTCTTTAGACCTTTTAATCCATATAAGCATTCTATAAGCCCTCTAACTATGAAATCAAACCAAAATTTGTAAAAAATAAAACTAAGAAATCAAATAAACATGAAAGCTAAAGCGAAAAGATTCAAACTATCCTAAGCAACAAAATTTTCTAAGAGTAATGAATAAAACCAAGCTTCAAAACTTAAATGAAAGTATTAAAAGATGGAAAACAAAAACATGACCTAACATCTGGCTCCTGTTGTGGGATGAAGTCCTCCCTGTGAGGCTTCAAGAACCTGTAGACCAATGCCTTATGTGCTGCTACCTGCTAGTCTGCAAAATTTCCATTGGGCTATGGAGTCCTTATTCTGTTATTCACATCGGTATATACAATGAAAGTCCAATATCCATCTCAAAAACTGTAAAAATGCTTGAGGAATCGTCCATTAATTGGATTAGACAATTCCTCACCCTCCAAAGTATGTAGTACAAAAGTATTGTTTTCCAGAAATTTCGATACTATGAAAGGACCAAACCAAAGGTTATCAAACTTGCCATGCTTTCCTTTCTGCTCCTTCCTAGCATCCCATCTCAAAACCATATCTCCCATTGAAAAAGTGCTATCTTTGATCTTCCTATTAAATCTTTCTTTGATCTTTAATCTGTACAGCTGAGCCTTTTCCTCCACTGCTTCCTGCTTCTGCTGTAACTCTATCAGTGCATAAATTCTTCTTTGCATATCATTAGGTTCTTCCTGACAATCTTGAAAAAATTTCATCACTGGGATACCCAACTGAACAAGAAAAATTGCATGAGTACCATATACTAATTGGAAAGGAGAAGTTCCAATTGCTTTTTTGACTATTATTCTGTCTGCCCATAATGCATATTTTAGCATAGAATCCCATGATCTTTTATTACGCTTCAATAACTTCCTAATACTCTGAATGATATTCTTATTAGATGACTCAGCTAACCCATCCCCCCGAGGATAATAAGGAGTTGAGTGTTTCAACATGATACCATTCTTTTCACAAAATGCCACCATAGCCTTAGATTTAAAAGCTTTAGCATTGTCAGTCAATAATTTATGTGGACATCCAAATCTACTAAGAATATTTTCTTCAATAAGATCTATGATCACATTATCTGTGGCATTCCTTGTGGGAATAGCTTCTACCCACTTAGTAAAGAAATCTGTAGCAGTGAAAATCCACTTATGCTGCCCTGAAGAAGATGGATTTATCTCTCCTATGAAATCCAAACCCCATTGTTGAAAAGGGGCATTAACTGCAATTGATTTTAAAGGTAATGACAACAACTTTTATTTACCAGCAAATTTATGACAAGGGATACATGCTCTTACCTACTGATATACATCTGAGAATAAGGAAGGAAAATAGTATCATGCCCTTAGAATTTTATATGCTATTGCCTTCCAATACTTATGTCCCCCACAAGCACCTTCATGGGATTCAGAGATTACTCCAATTTCTGGTTTATCTAAACATCTGAGCAAGATACCTCCTGGATCTTTCCAAAACAGCTGCTGTTCTATCAAACAATATTTAGTAGTTTTCAATTTCAAAGACGTAGCAACTTTATTGTCTAAATGTTCTGGACATTGCAAGTACAACATAAAATGCACAATATTTGCATACCATGTGGATTCTTCATAGTGGTCCATAATATTTTCTTTCTCCTGCTCTGCTTGAATTTCTTCTTGTGCTGGTTGTTCTGCCATGAGATGTAGACCTAAAGCTTGGCAATTTGAATCAGCTAGCAATTTAGCTAAACCTTGTCCCTTTACTAGCTTTGTAGGTATGATATCCACATCATATTCCATGATTTTGGCAATCCACTTCCCTCTTTTTCCCTCACTGTCAGGATAAGTCAAAACATCTTTTATGGCAGCATTAGTCACATAAGCAATAATCTTGGAATGCAAAACATAGATTCTAAAAAACTTCAAGGCTTTTACCAATGAGTAAGCCTGCTTCTCTAAAATGCTGTATTTTAACTCGGAATCTCTAAGAGTTTTGCTGAAAAATGCAATGGGCTGTTCAAGACCATCCTTATTCTTCTGTAATAAAACATCAGCCAATGTATCTTCAGATGCAAAAGAAAAAGTTAGAAATTCCTTCGTAAAATCTGGGCTTACTAATACTGGAGCTTCCGTAAGAGCCACCTGAATCTTTTCAAATGAGTTTTTTGCTTCTGCAGTCCACTTGACCTCCTGATATTTCTTCAACATGACTGCAATCTGTTTGACAGTCTCAACAAAATTTGTATGAACCAATGCAGAAAGTTGATTTTACCAATAAAAGATTGTACATCCTTCTTGCTCCTTGGTAAACTTATTTTTAGTATTTCTTTCACCCTTTCCGGATCAATCCTTATGCCATCAACTGAAACTAAATGACCCAATAATTTACCTTCTTGTACAACAAAATGTGATTTCTTTGGATTAAGAGATAAACCATATTTTCTGCATTTCAGAAAAGTTTGTTTTAAGTGTTTTAGATGCTCATCATCTGATTGTGAAAAGACTGTAATATCATCTAAGTAAATCACTACAAACTTATCTCTTTCCCCTCCAAAGACTATGTCCATAGCTCTTTGAAAAGTTGCTCCAGCATTCATTAACCCAAAAGGCATTTTATCATACATGAAAGTTCCCCAAGGTGTAGTAAAAGCTGTTTTTTCTCTGTCATCCGGGTGCATGGCAATTTGATTATATCCTGAAAAACCATCAACCATAGAAATTCTTTTTGCACCAACTACCTTCTGCAATATTTGTTCTATCTTTGGCAAAGGGTAATTATCCTTCAATGAAGACCTATTTAGATTTCGAAAATCAACACACAGTCTGATTTCACCGTTCTTCTTCCTGACAGGAACTAAATTGGCTACCCATGAAGAATATCTGAGGGAAGCAATGATCTTAGCATCTAATAACTTTTTCACCTCCTTTTCTATAATAGGAAACAAAGCTGGATTTATCCTCCTTAATTTATGTCTGAAAGGTTTAACATTCGGTTTTAAAGGCACTTTATGCTGTATAATTCCAGTATCATATGTTTTCAAATCTTCATATGACCAAGAAAAAACATCAACATATTATTTTAACAACTTAATGTACCTGTTCCTCTGTTCTACTGTGAGTGATTTTGGAATCTTAACCATTCTAGGATGTTTAGGGGTGCCAATATTACAGTCCATTACATTTTCTTCTGAGGACTGTACCACTGGTTTTAAAGGTGTATCATCTTTTGAAAATATCCTCTCTAAAGGCACCAAACCCTTAGGAATGAAATTACTTTTAAGTTCAATAATCTTGTGACTTGCAATCTCATTTTCTGCAATACCTTCAAATTCTTCAACCTCATCATCTTGTTCTTGATCAATCAAGGAATTAGAAAATTCACCTGTCAGCTCCAAGAACCTTTGTATTTCAATGTCATCTTCAAAAACTTTCCATTGCTTTACATTATCAGGCACAGAAGGTTTGTACCTAACCTCAATAGGATACTTTAGCTGTGTTGTTTTGGGAATCCTGAAATGTGTGGCTGCTAAGGAAAGAGAATCAATAGTTTGGTTATGATCCCTAGGAATATAAGTGATGTTAAAAGCCACAAAGTAATTTTCTATCATATCCTATACCTCATTACGGTACACTTTCAACAAAGCTTGTTTTACTTGATAGTTGTTCCTCACCTGCTAAGAAACCAACTTGGAGTCGCCATATACAAAAATCTGCTGAATGCCTAAATCTTTTGTAGCTTTCAAACCTAAAAACAAAGCTTCATATTCTGTAGTATTATAGGTGGTAATAAATTCCAATTTATACATTAACTTTACTGTTTCACCACCAGGAGATATTAGAAGAACCCCTCCTCCAGCACCCTCCTTACATGATGATCCATCAAAGTATAATTGCCAAAGTTCATCTTCTTGTTCCCTAGTGCATTTTACTGGCTTTTCTTTTTCAACCTGTAATAAACCAGCAGTATTATCATCATCACTAAAATGCAACATACAAGTACCCAAATCCTTGTCAACAACATACAAGGTATGATTTGTAGGATTCTTGTCATCTGTCACAATATAGGCAAATTGTAACTCTCTATATAACCTTCTATTTTCTCCTCCAAATACAGGAATGGTGGCATATGTTAAATCCATCTGTAGAGTTCCACCAACCTTCTTGGCCCAAGATCTAGAGAGGAGCAGTCCAAACTTAGGGGTAATGTATGCTACTACCACATCCATAATCACACTCTTCATTGGTAGTTGAGCTAAACTGACAACCATATCTTTTATCATTCCTAAACATTTTATAACTCGTGAATCAAAAGCATACAAGTCATGATAAGGTTTTGTTATGCTCAAACCTAAAGCCTCCATGACAGCTTTTGGCATCAGGTTATGAGATGCTCCTGAATCCAAAAGGCAATTATGTATCATCTGATCATGAATAGTTAGTGTGATGTAAAAAGGAGGTGATGCACTTGCCTCATTTTCAGTGTTTTCTGCCAAGGCTGACCCAATAAAGATTTTAGGATTTTCTTCTTGTAAATTCACTGTGTCATAGGGAAGTTGACTATTTGCTGAACCAACCATTTTCAGAACTGAATTTTTGTAAGATTGATTCTTCATCAACTCAATGAAAGGCATAGGGATCTTGATTTTGCCTAATTCATTTTCTAGATTGAAATTCTGTGTAATTTTATTTACCTCTTCAACTTCAACATTCTTCTTTTGTTTATCCTGATTTTGTTTTTTCTCTAACATAGGATCAGACTGCTGTTTAGGAGGCAAAACTACCTTTTTCTTTGGATTTTGAACTACTTGCTTTGGACCTGATCTTAAATTTAAAGTTTTCTTTGGCTTAGTCTGATATGTATCAGCAGTTACAACAGTCACTTCAAGATTCAAATAATTTTTTGTTTCAAACATATCAGCATCATAATATTCTGAGGTTAAAAACTCTTCTTCAGTCACAAAACCTTCAGTTAACTGCTCTCCAAAATAATTCATATCCTGGTCTGTATCCTCAAAGAACACTTCCTCTTCAATTTCTTCTTCATCAAATACATTATTTTGAAGTGGTGGTGGCACTTTTTGATCCTCAGTTTCTCTCCTTTCTCATTGTATATCATTGTTTCTTCTCTCTCTTGGAATGAAATGAGGTACAAACTATCTTCTGAATTGGTTTGAATTATTAGGGTTTCTGTCTCCTTCTTGAATAGGTTTATTTGAATTTTTCTCTAATTACAACTTGTTTAATTTTGCTGTTAGGATCTTAACTAGCTTGGCCATCTCATCAATTTTACCTTTTGCAGTGTGAGATGCTGAAACTCCTGGAGCTGCCTCTTTCTTACCCTTCCTGTCATATATTTGCTGAGCTGTATTTCCCTTCAATCTATTAGAAGCTAATATATTAGACTCCACTTCTAATGCTGCCTCCTGCATATTCAGTAAAGTAACGGGTCTTCTTTCTCTTAAGAGTAGGGAAAATTCATGATCAAGAGCATTGGCATAAGTGAGTTTTGCAGAAGTTTCTGAAGATTTTATCTCTGCAGGAATTCTGCCATACATTTTATTAAATCTCTTCGAAAAATCAGCTATGGTTTCATCCTTCTTTCTTCTAAGGGCCCCAAACTCAGTAATGTAATATGTGTGATCCTTGGTATCACCCCACTGTCTCATGAAAATATCCTGAAGCTCTTCTATTATAGTAATGGAATTTGCAGGTAACTCTCTGAACCATTTTCTAACCTCTCCATCAAGACTCTGTACGAACATCCTCATCCACACATCCTTTGCCTCAATATTCTGATTATCAGCATAGATTAGAAATGCATCCCAATGCTCCTTAGCTGTGGTTTCACCTTGTCCATTAAACCTAGGCAGCTATTTTTGGTAATCACCCCCAGGAAGTGCATTCAAAGGCTGAGGCAAAACTAAAGGTGCATACCTAGCTGCCACCATTCGGTCCATCATGTCTAATGGTTGATTTTGGGCTGCCATCTTTAAGTTGACTGGTCTAGGTGACGAAAAGACTTGGCTTGAACTTGGCTAAAAAGGATTTTTACCAAATTTGAGGTGGAATAAAGGGATTTTACCATGAGATATAGTCTTTGCTTTCTTGAAAGATTGAGGATCAGTGAAAAATTGAAAATTATTAATAGGGATTGTAGGCTTCAACCAAGATGAATCTTGTTCTTCTCCCTTCAGAATAGAAAAAGGTGATGAAATATCTAACTGATCAGGGTTACATAGGACTGGTGATGATTGAGACCTTCTAATATTCCTAGCTATTTTCAATATTTGTTCTGGGTCCGAGACACCCAGTTGTAAAGGTGAACTAGGTTTATTTCTTGTTCCAACTCCCTTAGTAGCCACTGTGAAATACTAGTGAAAAGTAGTCTTTAAAATTTGCTGGAAGTTCACCTCTCAAAACCAATGAAATGATGAGTATCCTAGGGAAAATAGGTTTTCAACTTTGTCCCCAGCAACGGCGCCAAATATGTTAGTGCTAGAAATTGTTGCCAGACTATGAGAGAACAAGCCAACATAATCTCAATAAACGTAATTAAGTAAAAAAGGTATTCTAGGGTTTTGGTTGTACAGTTTAAAGATAAGTGGCCAAAAATTCATAAGACCAAAGCAAACACTAAATCATGAGCATTTGAATGACTGAGATGCATAACATATCAAACCATAATCCAAACAGAATAAACACAATACTATTTTTCACCCACAGTTAGCAAGCATTTCAAGCATAAAAACATTAAACAGGAAATGAATATACCAACTGAGTAATTAACACAAATTAGAAATGAAACCAGTCAATAATATAAAGGGCATATAGTTGCATATATTTCATAATTCAGTCATCAAAAACACATAAGAGTCTTTACACTTAGCTCATAAAGAAAAGCCTGATAGCCTCCCCTTGCAACAAAAATCGAACCATTGGTCCTCTTTCAGACTTACATTTATCTTGTTCTTTAACAAAAAGTTGCATAACTGAACCCTAACTACTTTTAGGTTATCTATAGAATTGTTCAATATAAACTATAATTATGCAAAAATAAAATAACTTTATCAAACTAACTACTAACTGCTCTTCTTTAAAGTACTCTACAAATCTTTTGCTACCTCAGCTAGAAGAGAAATTCCCTCTAGATACTGAGCTTTCCTTCTAGCTTTCAGGTGGTCTGCTTCCAAGTCTGCAGCTCTCTTTGTTAACTCCTCATTCTGTTGTGTCAGCTCTTGGATAGTTTGCCTTAATTTTGTAAACTGATTCTCTGTCTGTCTTTTTCTTTTAAGAGCCTCTTTAGAAACTGCAATCAATTTCTGGTAGATAATGTTCACTTCTTCCAAGTCTTCCCTAAGTCTCTTATTTGCAGTCACTAATCCATCATTGGTTTCATGCATATATTCAATTTGATGCTTGTATTGTTTAATGCTTCTTTGCATATTTTCCTTTTCAGAATCAATACATTTACCTTCTAATATCGATTGCATCCCTTCTAACATCCATGGGATCTTCACCTTATTGTATATCTCTTCATCCTCCTTCATATGCTCTGTGAAGGTCACAAGAATCTCTGGATGTTCTTCAGCTTCAACCTTGCACTGAACTTCTTTAATTACCTATCTTTTCTCCATACAAGAAATTTTTATATCATTTTGCTGTTGTTCTTGAATCATCTTATTTCGAACCTCCATGAAAATGTTTGAGATCTTAGTATTAGTGAAGACTGGTTTATTTTTTGAAACTATGGGTTTTTTACCCTTCATAACTTCCTTGCTGTCATCTTCACTGTCTTCCAATTTCTCTTGAGATGATGAATCTTCTATTACTATAACCTTTTTCTCAGCCAGTTTGGGATTTAATATCTTCTTCATGTTTAACCTAAGCTTGTTCTTTGGCCTTGTCTTGGGCCTCCAGACTGCTCCAACCTCTCCTAACATTTTCAGAACCTTCCCTTGATGAGTTATTGAAGCTAATTCAACAACCTTCATTCTTTTCTTTCGCGACACTATCTCCTCTTCAAAATGGGTGTGTATTTCTTGTTTAGAATAAACCCTAGTTTCATCAGTAGTAGGAACCCTAGCCTCATCAGGTAAGTATTTTTCATCCTCTTCAGAAAGTACTGTAATAGGACTCTGCTTCTGCTCCTTAACATCTTCCTTTACACCTTGATCTGGTTCTGCAGGTAAAAAATCTTCTATTGGCTCAACTTCCTTCACCTCTGACTCTGAAACTTTGCTTTCCTCAACATTAATTTGCTGTCCAAGTTCAATGTTTTCATTTTCCTGATTCGAAGATTTTCCTAGTTCACCAGTTTCTTCATATTTGACTGTGACTTTATTTTTAAGTTTCTTGATCAAAATCTGACCTTTGTCTAACTGTCTCTTCTGAGACTGCTCCTCCTTCTTAGCTTGGAAACCTGTCCAAAATAAGAAGTGTTCCCATGTATTCTCTCTTTTCTGCAATATGGTGCTTATAACTAGTTTAATAAGCCCATGATGAAAGACTGATTGTTTTGTATGATCCTGATGTTCTTTCACCCTACTTGACATCTTCTGTAAAATTTTCAAAAAGAAGAAGGGGAGATTCATTTTGGATTCATGACTGAGATGTTGAAGGAATCTAAAATGATACTTAAACAAAAAAGCAAATCTCCCTTCACAGGTGATATAGTTTTGTAGGATTCTGATAGGCTCTATCCACTCAGGTTTAAACTTTTGAATAGGTACTCCCTTTCCCCAATTTTCTATTACACTTGGAAGTAGATATCTCTGAGCATCAAAAGTGAAAGGCACCTTTTTGAACCAGAATTCACCCTCATCCGGAATTCCTGTTGCTTCTGCTAGTAACTCCCTGGTCAGTTTAAACTTCAATGTATCAAAAGACACTACATCCTTATCCAAGCATTGAGTGAATTTGTAAGAAACTTCTGAGTGATAACCTTCAATCTTTTAAAAAAACACTAACCACCTTGCTTCTGCAAACAGTTTTGCACAATCTGGAAAGGTTTGAGCCCAACTTAATTCTGAAGGTTCTGCTCTATTAGTCTTACCACTCTTTTTCATTTTGAACTATTTTCAAATGGATTCTATCAATAAACACACTCTGAATCTCTTCAAATTTTGATAAATTGACAGACAATACTGTATAGGGAAACCCACAAAAAACCCTAAATTGAACTCTCTCATTTAAACTGACAAATACTTTAATTGCATGACTGAGAATTTATCATTTAGTATCAATTAGACTTGAAAACTAATAATCTACCATCAATTCGGTCATTAATCCTCTGTTTAGAAAAATCCCAAATTTATGAACCTTAGTAATCGGTTCGTAGCCTACCTGTTAAAACGACTAATCCTGCTACTGGAATCTTGTTCTTTTTATTGTCAGGTGTCGAATTTCATTCCCTAATCTTCTCTGGCTGCTTTGATAACTCCATACGACTACTCCTCAAAGGCCTATTTTTTCGCTCTGTTTAAAAATTCCGATTACTCCATCACCTATGTAAGCAACCACCACGATTCTCCCTCATGATGATATTCACACCTGTCACAGTGATTATTCTAAAAGAAACACGTATCAAATCCATCACTCAGTATGTTTGACATCTTATGTTTAAGAATTCCAAAGAAAACTAAACTGTAAATGATGATTTTTGACTTGCGCGACTTTCTTGTAGCGCATGTGTGCATTTGTTTTTGGCTTTCGCTACAAGAAAGTTTGAGTTAATAATTTGCAAAAATTAAAGTTATGATAAAGGCTTAAACTTAGTTTAGGAGCCTTAATTAAGCTTTTATGATATTCTTTAGACCTTTTAATCCATATAAGCATTCTATAAGCCCTCTAACTATGAAATCAAACCAAAATTTGTAAAAAATAAAACTAAGAAATCAAATAAACATGAAAGGTAAAGGGAAAAGATTGAAACTATCCTAAGCAATAAAATTTTCTATGAGTAATGAATAAAACCAATCTTCAAAACTTAAAAAAAAGTATTAAAATATGGAAAACAAAAACATGACCTTACACGGTGGCTTAGGTGAAAGCTCTTACATTTCATTAGCCACCAAAAGGATGGGTTTTCAACTGTTAAAAGGAATATCCGGTGAGGCCACTATCCGCCGAAAGCTGGGTTTCACCGTGACATTGGGAAAACAGTTTCGGTGGCGTAAGCGAAAGGATTATCATTTCATTAGCCACCAAAAGCCAGGTTTTCGACTGCTTTCGGAAAAATTCCTAAATATTGTTAACCACCGAAAAGGAAAAAGAGAGAAACGATTAGAAATCGGTCAAATCAAACCCCATCAGCAAGATAACGATCAGTAAAAGGTGTGATAAACCACCGAAATGACGGGAGTCTTCATAACTACGTGAGGGAATGAGTAAGGAGGTCGTTAGTGAGACTGATAAGGACTGATGTAAATTTGAAACCCTCCTTCTCCCTCCCCTGTCCATAGAGCTACATAAAATCCCAATGAGTATCCAGACTGATTTTGACATCATTGCTGGGAAAGGGGTCTCAAAAAGATCAACTGAAGACATCACCCTCTGACCTCAGCCTCCATCATGAAGGATAAAGCCCTCATAATCAGTGCCAAATCTTTAGTACACCTCATCCTCGACTTTGGCATTTCTCTCCACCAGAAAGCCATCTCTGAGAAGCAGCCTGCTAAAAAACTGTCATACAGAACTTAAACTTAATTTTACAGGTACCCAGGAGTGGCATTCAGTAAGATGAAGAAGGGAGGACCTGCTCTCAAGCAGGAGTTGGGAGATATCAGCTATTTGGAGGCACATCTAGAGGTATGTAAATTTTTCTAGGATGTTGGCTGCTATAGGTTTTGTGAGAAAATACAAGGTTCACATCAGCAGGTGGTTGAGGCATTTGCTCTCTCATTTGATGGCTCCAAGTCTGTCATAGGCAAAGAGGAATTCCACATAGATGAAACCCTAATTACTGAAGTGACTGACCTCCCTAGCATAGGAGAAAAGTGGTTCAAAACCACCATACCAAAGGATGTAGAGTTTAGGTCTTACCTAAAGCCTGAGCATAGAGGAATGGTGTGGAAGAAGAGTGTGCCATCCTCTTGGTTAGAAGAGAGTTGGCAACAACTGCTGAAGGCCATTGTGGTCTACATAACATGTGAAGGCAGATATAACAGAGCCATGATATACCATTTTAAATTAATGAACCACTTCACAGGAAGAAACCCACTAAGTTTACCTTTCTACTTTCATAGGATCTTGGGAAAAATGGCACACCGGGTGAAGGCTTAGCCAACCAATATTGCTGGCAGACTGTCTCATCATGGGCTTATCCAACTTCTGGTCCAAGAATTGCTAAAGAGGAGGAATATGGCATGGCCTTATTTCTTATTTTGGAATGGATTTGGAACAGTCCTTCAGCCAGAAGAAAAGGGGAAGTATCCAGCTAAAAAGTACAGCACACTAAGAAGTGGGAAAAGGAAAAGAAGGGCTATATCCCCAGCAACAACATAATAGCCTCCTTCCTCTTCCAAAACCAAGAAGGTCAAAATAAACTTGGATTTCAGTGAAAAGGGCTAGGAAGTTACAACACACAGTGAGAACATCTTGAACTTGCCATACTCAGACTCATAAGAGGAACAAGAGGAAGGTGCGGACCTAGCTTTGCAAGTTGTAGCAGTGACTGAAGAACTACCATCCCCTACACCAAAAGAGAAAGAGGAACCATGTAACAACTATAAAATAAAATATTGTTTAGTCTAGTTAATTATCTTATAAAAGGGTGTAACCCTTCAGTTTACATGGTCAAAACCTATACAGGCGAGCTTCCCTTGTAATTATTAAATCATCCAATATATTATTATTATTCATATTTCATTATTACAATGATAGTCAGATTCGACTAATGGACAACCGAATTCGGTTGCTCCATTTGGTATTAGAGTGGATTCGCTCCTGCACTCTAAGCTCATACTTGACTCATCAATCCCTCCTCGAGCTGGAACTCGGCTCATCAATTTTCGATTCCTTCGCTGCTCCATTTCATCACCTATCACTTCATCCCAAGTGCTGCCAAAAAAAAAAACAAAAAAACCTCCACCCTCGTCTTGTTGCACCCACTAACTGCCATCGTCGCCTGTCTCTCTCTTCTACTACATCTCCCATCCAATCTCCCTCGTGCTGCTCCAATATTCCCATTCGTTGTGTCAGCCACCTGCCTCCTTCCATACCCCTCACTCCTCTCCTCTCTCCACGCCCAGCTCCACCATCTCCCATGCGCTGCTCCCTCCATCCATCACATACTCCCACTGCACGCTTAGCCTCCTCCTCCCTCCACTTTTCACTCACGAGATGCTTCTCTCTGCTCCTCTACGCGTCCACCAGCCTCCTCCTGTCGCATGCTCTCCTCCTCATTCACGCCGTCATTCCCACTCCTCACCCACTAGTGCAGTCGCTCACCCCCAACTCGCGCCTCCGTCACCCACCACTCCACGCATCCTTGCTGTTCCATCTGTATATCCTTTATCCACCAGTCGACTACTTGAGTTTCGTTCCAACTACTTCCTACCATTCATTCCCTTCACATATTTTCCCTCCTGCTTCTCGCGCGCCATCATTCTCCAACTCCACATCCTGCAAAAAATTTAACATAATTTTTTTTTATATGTTATAAATATATTATAACATAATATAATATTATAACTTAATATTTATTTCAAAGATATTATAAAATAATATATTTATAATAAAATATTTAAAGAGAAAATCAAATATTATATTTAATATTATAATATTTGTTTATAAAAAAAAACTATATACAAAATATATATATAGTTTATGAAAAATATAATAATAATAATATTAATTAACAACATTTGTATGTGGTCTGTTGGCAAGTAGTGAGGCGACTGGGCTTGTGTTAATCTAAAGACCGAGATTCTAATCCATTCTCTTAAAAAAGTATTTTTTTGTTAATTTAACAAAATTCTTAAAAACATCCATTAAACAAATAACAATCTAACAAATGTATACACTTATTTGAAATAATATTATTATGACTTCATTTTTGTTGAAATAATAAATTCTTAAAAACATTCATTAAACAAATATTGATTTCACAAATTTATACACTCATTTAAAGAAAATTATTACGGTTGCATTTTTGTTGAAATAACAAATTCTTAAAAACATCCATTAAACAAATAACAATTTCACAAATTTATACACTCATTTCAAAGAATATTATTATGGACGCATTGAACTATATTTATCGCTGAATTTAACTATATTTATTAAACTTGCATTTAACTATATTATTAGGGTTGCATTTAAATATATTTACGACTGCATTTAACTATATTTACGTCTGCATTTAGCTATATTTATGACTAAATTTAACTATATCATTACAAGTAAATGTAACTATTATTAAAGCGATATCAGGAGTAGAGAGGGAGCTTATGGAGGGTTCTGCACCAGAGCGTGTAGCTAACGGGTCTGGTCTAAGGATGACATGCTTGGTTTTTTAGGGATGGTATCTCCGGGAGGGGTAGAAACCCCTTTCCTTTCTCGGAACCGTCCTAGAGTTACTAAGGTAAATTCAACAAATCAATTAGATCTGAAGTTGTCCAGGGAGAAGATGAAGTAGATAGACATAAAGAAGATGAGGGGGGGTTTCTTACACTGATCTATAGAAAACCCATCCCTGCAAATCACCTATGAGAAGATGAGGGATCGGGTGGAGAAATCAGCAGTCCACACATGCTAGATGCCTCATTTCATGTTGCCACCCAGGAAACACTCGAAAATAATCAAGAAGAGTTGCAAAAAGAAATAAAGATTAACAATGCGACGCTTAAGCAAGAGATAGAAACACAAATACTGCCAGATATGGAGTCACGATTAAACAACAAAATAGACGCTATAAGTAAAATAGTAGAGAAAAGAAAAACTAAAAGTCACTGCCAACAATGAAGCAATTCAAATATGTCATTTTCATCATCCAGTAGTTCCGAGCCACCATCAAACCATAAGGCAAAAGGAAATCAACGTCGTCCTTACAAAGTGCACCCACCTAAGGAAAAAATAGAGTTGTCGAAATACAATGGGATTGAAGACCAATGCATTGCTTGGCTAAACAAAGCAGAAGAATACTTCGACATTTACAACATTCAATCTGACGAGGAGAAGGTGAAATATGGATCAATGCATATGGAAGGGTACGCCTATAATTGGTACTTATGGTGGAAGAGAGATAATTTTGCCTACACCTGGAACTTGTTCAAAAATGATTTTTTTAATAGGTTTCAAGGAATCAAAGAAGATGAATTTTTCACTAAACTTACCAGACTACAACAAGTCGGAAACGGTGAGGAATTCACACATCAGTGGGAATCCTTATCGACACGAGTATTTGGGCTACCTAACAAGCAAAGAATCGAAATCTATTTAGGAGGTCTTAAACCATACCTCCAAAAAGAGTTAAAGTTGCATGACATACCTAACGTAGAAGTGGCAAGACATAAAGAAAAAGCTGTAGAACACAAATTGGAAGGAATTAAAACAAGAGGCGATAACCATTATCGGCAAGAAAAAGAGACACAATGTAGGTACTGTGCAGATACTTGGTCACCCGGTCATCAATGCCACAAACCTCAATCATATGCCTATGAAATGGAAAATAGATCAAAGTCATATAACAATTACGCTGATAATAGAAAAAAGAAGAAAAACATATGTCGTCGATGCGGTGATGATTCGACCCCTGGTCATAAATGTAGGAACAATGAGACAATACAGTGCAAAATCATCAATGGAAAGGAAGCACAAGTCTCTGCACAAGAGACCTTGTCCGATTCTAATACCAACACCAAGTCATAATGAAGAACGACACTAGGAAAATACTTAAGCTTTGAGGACAAAGCTTCCTTAAAGGAAGAGGAAATGTAACAACTATAAAATAAAATATTATTTAGATTAGTTAATTATCTTATAAAAGGGTGTAACCCTTCAGTTTACACGCTCAAAGCCTATAAAGGTGAGCTTCCCTTGTAATTATTAAATCATCCAATATATTATTATTATTCATATTTGATCATTACAATGATAGTCAGATTCAACTAACGGACAACCGGATTCGGTTGCTCCAAACCAGCAAAGAAGGCTTCCTCTAGCAAGCCCAAAACTCAAAAGATAAATCAATTGCTGAGGCAAGTGTATGAGATGGAGATTTTGGAAAGGGAGATAAAGAAAAATAATGCAGCATTGACCAATAGGAACAAGCTGATGCATAAGTCTTACCTAGAGCAGAGAGAAAGGTATATTTTCCTAAAGAGACTGAATAAAAGGTACCTAAAAGACAACACAAGATTGTATAGGATGATTAGGATTTCGAGACTGCAGCTAAAGGAGGCCAAGAAAAACCCTAGCACCCACCTAACGTTGGAAACCCTAGCTGAAGCTACAGTAATCCTTCAGCCTCCAGAATCTAGCTAGGCTGCTATTAACCTTCCTAACACAGATCCTGCTGAATGAGAAAGACAAGCAGACAAACTTGATAGAACAGTTTTGGAGGTGGCCTAAGGATTTTTGAAGAATAGGGCTTTCGGTGGCTTAGGCAGATGCTAATGCAGTTCATTAGCCACTGAAAGCCCCACTTTCTGCAGCTAATGGTTTTGATATTTTAGCCTCTTAACCACCTAAAGCAGACATAGGCATACTATTAAGTTTTGACACATAGGACCAGTTTTGGGCAAACATGGATGGCTCAGGGACAAAGTATAAACATGAAAGACGCTGAAGAAAAAATCATGGAAGGTATGCTTTAGTTTTGCTATGACATAAAGGGAAAAAGGGCCACCAACACTTAGCTGTCAAAGTGAAACAGTGACTTAACCAGTGGAGGACCAATGGAAGTGATTTCCAGCAGTTACTTTAGTTATCAGAAGGTTCATACAGTGAACGAATTATATAGTTAGTTAGACTAGTAGTTAATTAGGGTTTTTAACCTAATTTTGCAAAAAAATATATTTTGTTTATTTTTGTTAAATCAGATCCAAGTTTTCAGGATCTGAGTATTTTTGTAAAGGCTATAAGGCCTAAGACTTATTTTATAGAAAGGGTTCAACTTCGGGGACTTGTAGACCAATACTATTATCAAGCTTCTCATTTTGCTCATGACCTAATTTAAGCTCTTTTGTTCTCATATGTTCAACTTCCATTTTCTGTCTATTCTGTGCTTATGCTTGAATATGTTATTCAGGTTTGATTCAATTTGATTAATCTCTGATAGCTATCATCCTATTGGTATATTGATTGAGTTGGATTATAAGTGCTTTCCTTGTCATGATTAGCCATTTATATGTATCTGTTTTATGTATGAATCTGCCAGCATGATTAGTTCTCCATCTCTGCACCATATTGTCAACCTCTGAACAGTGGTAATTAGAAGCCTTATCCCTGATTGAGTTTCATGCATGTCTTGAGAGTGTGAGGTTTATAGGTCACTTGATTTGATCCACTTAGAAAAACCTAAAAATATTTAAGTTACCAGGCATCCTCGAGCTGCAACCTAGAGGAGTTTCTTGGAGTGATAACACTGGTTCAACCCTTGGATTATGAACAACTCCCATTTTGATGCAGGAAATGCCACGAGTATGGAAACCTAAGTTGAGACTTCCCAACCCTTAAACCCATGATAATACCCACTTAGGAGAAAAAGGAAAAATAAAAGGATAGTGAGGGGTTCACTTAGGTTCATAATAAAAAAAGGTAGGGTAAAAGAACCACCAACTAGTCACAGTCACAACCAAAGCATTCCATTGAGAAAAAGAAGAAATATGAGAATAGGTTTGATACTTTGAGCATGATGGACACCAAGGAGGAATAATGTGACAATGATAACCAAATATCTCACATCAAGGAAGGGCAACAATCCCCATCGAAGTCTAAAAGGTTTCAAACAGAAGAGTTAATGGAAGATATGGGAGAATACATGTCAGAGGAAGCAAAAGATGTGGAATTAGGAGAACTGGATCTGGATGAAATAGAGAAAGAATATAGTAACAAAGGATAAGGGTACGTTTCTAGAAGGTAGTTAGAAATTCCGCAATAGGCTATCCTTAAAACCAAGGCCTCCCCACTGCTGGGCATTAGTAAGGACCCTTTGAAGGGTAGTAAATGAAAACAACTAGAGGATGGGGAAAAACGTGGGAGAAAGACAAATAGGTAGAGACTAGCAGATATTGGAACAAGGATGATTGAGTTAGGCCAGTATCCTATGATAAAAGAGGCCTTCACATAATTTAATAGAAACACCCAATGAAGATAATAACTTGGATTATTGGAGGGGTCAATAACCTGAGTAAAGTTGAGACCCTTCGAAATAAGTTGAGAAAGGATAAACCTGATGTGTTATTTCTACAAGAAACTAAATGTAGCTCGGATAATATACAAGAAATTAGGATTAAAATATGGAGTGGGATTCTAGGGATAGTTATCAATGCAAGAGAGACAGAAGGCCGTCTAGCTATTCTATGGAAACCCGAGGCCCTTCACCTAAATTAATTATGGCCAACTTGGTTCTCCATCTCTGTGGACTTCCAGGTTTGCAATTCTAAGGTAAAATGGACACTCACTAATTCCTATGGGACAAGTATTGTAACTCAGAAACCATCCTTCTTATCACTTTTGGATAAGGAAGCATAAGAAATGGAAAACCAATTTTGGATAGTGGGGGTCAATTTCAATTTGACTACATCCCTGGACGAGAAGAAGGGACGGAGATGAACTTTGGAAGCAACCAATATTTCTTTCAAAGACCTCATACAGGAGAGAAGCTTGGTTGACATAGAAACTGGGAACATATGGTATACATGGAATAACATACGAGGAGGGGAACATCATGTGGCTTCTCGGTTAAACCGATTCATTTTATCCGAGCAAATGATTAACAAAGATCGGGAAGCGACCACTCAGGTCCTCCCCTCTGCAGGCTCTAATCATTGGCCCGTTAGTTTGGAGTGGGAGGATGGGGGCCCACCCATTAGGTTCCCTTTCCGATTTGAACAATTCTGGCTTGAACATAGGGATTTCAAGGAACTTGTCAGTAAATGGTGGGAAGATATGGAACCCATCAGGGGAACTCTAATGTACTAATTCCCACAAAAGCTGAGGAAGTTAAAGGTAAAATTATGTTCCTAAAATAAGGAGGAATTTGGGGACATATTCCAAGAAAAGAAGCTTCTAAAGTTCAAACTAGAAGAGCTTCATAGGGAAGGTATGGACAACGGGTACACTAATGATACGAAACACAGAGAGCAGTTCCTCCTGGACCAACTTAGCGCGTGGGAATGACATGAGGAAACCTATTGGAAACAAAAATCTAGGAACTAATGGTTGCAGGACGGGGAGAGAAATACAAATTCTTTCATCACAGAGTTGTACATAACCTTCAAAGGGAAAACCTAATGAAGCTAAAAAAAGATAATGGGAAGTACGTCGAGACTAGGGAAGACATGGAAACAAAACTATTTTAGTACTTTGGAACGATCATGAAGGAAGTTCGGTTAGACAGTTCTAAAGACATCGAAAAATATTACTAGACATGTACCGAAACAGGTGATGCAAATCAAAATTAAATCCTACTAAAACACGTGGAACTCTAAGAAGTGGAGGAGGATGTCAACCAAATGGAAGATGGAAAATCTTCGGGCCCTAATGGTTTCACAACCAATTTCTTCCACCATTTTTGGTATTTGATCAAAGATGAAGTTTGGAAAATCTTGGAGGACTCTAGAAAGGATAAGGTATTTCTAAGAGCTTTCAATTCCACCTTTCTAACTCTCATCCCCAAGGAGGATGGGGCCAAATCTCCTGGTAAGTTCATACCTATAGCTCTATGCAATGTTATTAAAAAAATTATAACAAAGGTGTTGGCCAATATATTAAAGCCTATCCTTCTGTATTTGGTAGCCCAAGAACAATCGGGATTTGTGGAAGGACGCTAGATTCTGGATGGAATCATTTTAGTCCATGAGGTCATCCACTCCATGAAAGTTACAAAAAAACCAGGCATGTTGTTGAAGCTTGATATCTCAAAATTCTATGACAAATTAAGTTGTAAATTTATGAAATAAATGTTCGAGGCTTATGGTTTCCACCAGGAGTGGGTTCGATGGATAGTGAATATCACTTATGCTACTTTTTTCTCTGTTCTATTGAATTGAGCTCCAAACGGAACCTTCAAACCTTCAAAAGGTATCATACAAGGGGATCCTCTATCCCCGTTTCTGTCTATCCTCATGGAGAAAGGGATGACTAGGGTCACTAAAGATAATATTGGTAATAAGGAGCTCGGACGTCTGAAACTTCATACTGGTTTTGAAACCATATCCCATCAACAATTCATGGACGATACAATGCTTATGGGGCACTCATTGGTTCAAGAGGCACGGGTTATGAAGAAATGTCCGAACTCCTTTTCAAGGGCCTCATGGTTGGATGTAAATAATACAAAGTCCCAAGTCTTATTTTTTAACACCCCCAATATCAATCAGTAGAATATTCTACGTGTTCAGGGATTCCAAGGAAGCTCCCTTCCATCCAAATATCTTGGTGCTACACTTGTTGAAGGGGTCATTAGGAAAGTCTCCTGGGAATATTTATTGGAACGAATTAGAAGGAAATTAGATAACTAGAATTTTAGACATGTCAACTTGGTTAGCAGGATCATTTTAGTGAAAGCAGTTATTTAAGCTATGCCCATATACGTCTTTTCTACCATGGCAGCTCCAAAATCGGTTCTAAAAAAGATTAGATAAATTCAAAGAAACTTCTTGTGGGGAGGCAATCAGGATAACCATATATGGGATCTGGTGAGTTGGGAGACATTCTGCAAATCAAAGGCTCAAGGAGGACTTGTACTGAGAGACCTGGAGAAAAATAGTCAAGTCCTAGGAGAAAAAATTTGGTGGCATTGGGTGTAACATAAAGAAGAACCATAGGAAAAATTATGGCATAACAAGTACGCTCAGGGAAAACCAAAACAAGACCTTATAAGGTTCAATGAAGGTAGGTAAGGATCCCATGTATGTAATTATGCTTATATGGATAGAGGGATAATCCAAGATCACAGTTTTTGGGAAATAAGGGAAGGACATGATGCCAATTTTTGGAATGATTCTTGGCAGCAGATGACAAAGATTATCTCACAGATTGATATCCAAGTTAGCTGGACCAGATCCAAGGACCCGAGGCTAACTAAAATCCATCAATTCTAGAGAGAAGCACAGGATAATGAAGAATTCTACGAATGGCACCCATAGGAGTGGTGGAATCAAAGATTCCGAGTTGAATACACCCACAAGATTATGGAGACCCTTCAAGAGCGTTGCATTCATATCTAAGGAGGACCCGATAAATTGAGGTAGGGATATAAACATAAAGGAACATATAACACAAGAGAAGCTTATAATCTTATCTTCAACCAGGGAGGAATCCAAGACAGGGATACCGAGAATGTGATATGGAACTTCAACCCATGGCTTAAAATCTCTACCTTTATCTAGTTGGTCACCCACAAACAAATCGTGACAAGAGAAAATTTAATGAAAAGAGGCATGAATGGCCCGTTCTGGTGTGATTTATGTGAACATGAGGAGGAAACTATAAATCATCAATTGGAATCATGCTCTATGGCTTCTTCCTTGTGGGACTCAAGAGTTGCAATTTTTAGAAGGACTGGTTGTGTGAGAGGCCAACCTCACCAAATGATAAAAGTGTGGAATAAGGACGCTTAAAAAAATGCGATTATTAGCAAAATCTGGATCATGTTCCCTGGAATTTTTATGTGGGAAATTTGGAAGGAAATAAATGGACGAATTTTTGAAGGAAATAAAAACTAGTTTCAAACAGTTTGGATCCAAGTTAATAAATATATATTCAGGAGACTATAAAAATAACTTAGTGGAACAAAAAATTCTAGGAGATGGTTGATAGGGAAAAATAGATCTTGTGTAATGTCCCTCTTTGGAATTTTGGAGAAATGCACAAATTGGGCAAAATTTAAGCTTAACTAGTCCCGACTCTAGAGGGTTCCAATTTTCACCAAATGATCCCAAATTTGAAAGGAGAGGTTATGGTGAGTATTAAAACGTCCCAAGGTGTTTTTTGGATACTTTTTATCAGACTTTATACCTCTACAAACTTGTTTGGGTCTAATGACAAAAATACCAAAATTACTAGGAAATTTGGGGTCTAAAATGGGCCTTATAAGAAAACGTGCCAAAATAAGTTCTTGTGAGTTGGAATTAAAGAACCAATATAATTTCAATAAAATGAGTCAACCATAATGGTTGAATTGACATATTTGTCATAAAAAAAACTACTTTTTTTGTTCGTATTTTCAACATATCTCCCTGTGTTTTTACTCAAATTTCGATCGGGAGAGCTCATTGGATGCATAATTTGATTCTGCATCCAATGAGTACCCACACTGAATACTTTTGATAGACTACGCTACCCCAAAAATAAGAAATACCTAAAAAAGTGTGATGATAATGTCATCATCACGTTTTTTTTCAGGTATTTCTTGTTTTTTGGGTCATTAGAGGAAATTTCACCTCAAAATGGGCCTCCTAAAAAATAAAAATAAAATAATAGTTAAAATAATAAAATAATATTTATTAATTTTGGAGGAAGAAAAGGAAAAACTATTTTTTTGTTTGTATTTTCAACATATCTCCCTATGTTTTTCCTCAAATTTCGATCGGGTGAGCTCGTTGGATGCAGAATTAAATTCCGCATCCAACGAGTACCCACTCGGCATACTTTTGATGGACCCTGCTACCCCAAAAACAAGAAATACCTGAAAAATGTGATGATGATGTCATCATCACGTTTTTTCAGGTAGCGGCGTCTGTCAAAAGTATGCCGAGTGGGTACTCGTTGGATGCGAAATTTAATTCCGCATCCAACAAGCTCTCCTGATAAAAATTAGAGTAAAAAATGGGGAGATATGTTGAAAATACAAACAAAAAAAGTAGTTTTTTTTTATGATACCTATCCCCAAATTTATATTAAAAAAGTGTTTAAGACCTACACAGTATTTCAAATTTAAAGCAATTTCATTGGCTAACACATGATGACATGGAATTTGAGTTAAAGTTAAAAGGCCCATTTTGAGTTGAAATTTCCTCTAATGAGCGGGGTCCATTAAAAGTATGCAGTGTGGGTACTCGTTGGATGCAGAATCAAATTTCGCATCCAACGAGCTCTCCCAATCAAAATTTTAAGTAAAAACACAGGGAGATACGTCGAAAATACGAACACAAAAAGTAGTTTTTTTCTTTCTTCCTCCAAAATTAATAAATATTATTTTATTATTTTAACTATTATTTTATTATTTTCCTTAGGAGGCCCATTTTAGACCCCAAAATTCCTCTAATGCCCCCCAAGGGTGATGGCCAAACTAGCTTTGCAAATCAAGTATGAACCTCCCAAATTTAAGAACAGAGTATGGGAATGAGTATCGGACATCAATGACTGTCCTTAATCATGTTTTTTAACTTCTGCAAATGGATTATGGTTTGCAACATTTGTAGGGTAACTTCCAGTGAAATTGCTTTTTGGGAAATTGTATAACTAGCTCTATTTTGACATATGAAAGGTGGAGTTAAAGATTCAGATCAGGATGTGAAATATAAGGACCATATACATAATACCAATGGATTCCCAAATAGTATGAAACACCATAGAAATCCATTCATACAAGTCTGGTATACAACTCATTTAGTATGGGGGTCAAATACATGAAAAATAGTGAATTAGTAGCATGGATTTGCAAGAGTTTCACATATGGATTTATTGGATTTCGACCCACAGAGGATATGGAAATTAAATTACAGAGTAATAAATCATATATTTATTTCCAAACATCATCTAAATCATATAATATCTCTCATACAAATCTGGTATAAAACTACTTCAAGGTTGAAGCCAAATCCATGAAGACTAGTGATACAAGGGCATGTGTATGGAATATTTTCATTCATGTATCTTTGATATTTTGACTTACAGAGAATGTGGAAATAATATTACAGAGACATAAATCATATATTGATTCCCCATCATCATTAAACTGATATAAATGTCCTCATACAAATATGATATAAAGCTACTTCAATATTGAAGCCAAATCCATGAAAACTAGTTATTCAAGAGCATGGAGAACATGAGCCTTTCATACATGTATTTCTGATATTTTGAATTACATAGCATATGGATATGATGTTAAAGATCCATAAATCATAAATCAAAGCCGGGGAATCAACCATCCTCATCAAGGCACAAGAATCACTCCAACAAGTGCGCAATCAATTGTGACTGTGGGGAAATGGAGAAGAAGGAATGAGAGAATGGGGAGATAGATGAGAATTAGACTGTAGGACATTCAACCTGAAAATAAAAATCCTTCATTACGATCCCATGAGAGGCATGAATGGCCTATCCATCAACAAACTTGGAAAGGAATTCAAATCCCTCAAAATTGGTTCACTAGCAAGGTAAGTGTGCATTCACCATGCAATGGACAAGCAAAAGCTCTCCAAAAATGCCAAAAGCCAATTAAAAAATGATCAAAAGATATTATAATTCCTCAGGACATCCTTTTATTAACTTCATGAGGCCTCCTAAGGTCGAATTTTCCTTCATGATCTTCCTCGAACTCATCTTAGTGGTTTAGTAACTCTCATGACACTTGTCTTCCTCTTCATGCTCCAATTCTTTCCCCAATTTAAATGGCTGCCTCTAACTCCCAAATTCGACCTCTTGGTGGATATTTTTAGCCTTGACATGTCAGCAATCAGGTCAGCATTTTTCATACTTGTCATAGAATATTCCATCATTTGTTGTCATAGAGTGCATAGAATCTCCTTCCAAGTGGCACACCTTGTCTTCTAGTCTCTTCCTCTTCCATGGGAGTTACCCTCGTTTAACAATTCGAATTCCTTGGCTCATTATATGATATTTGACACCACATTACCATCCAATAATGTTACAATACCCACGTGTTTGAATTTGGATGAATATCATGCCAAGTGTGCGGAGAATCTAGTCACCCAAAGTATTCACAAGCTTCCAAGTGTCTTCATGAACTCATGCCACCTTATTTTCTTAGCATTTATCATTTATGTGACAAAATTAAATGTGAATATGGTAAAATAAAGTCCTTTAGTTTTATTTGGAAATTATTTAATTGGGGACATGGCATCTTGAATGGTTGGGGAATGGATTACTCCCCATTGGGTTGGAAAAATTTTAAATTAAAGAGGGTACTCCCGAAAAGTATGAATACCTGGCTCCCACCCCCAAGTGGCCACTACAAGTTGAATTTTGATGGTGCCTCCAAAGGCAATCCGTCTTCGGCCGGGTATGGGGGAGTTATCGGAAACAGTGATAAAAAAGTTATCTAGATCTATCATGGGAATTTAGGACATGACACCAACAATGCAGCAAATCTTGAAGGATTACTTCATGGAATCAAGCTCTCCCTCTGCCATCGATGGGAACCTATGATAATTGAAGGAGACTCTCACATCATCATTTAGATGGCCAAAAGGCTCCAAGGTGGATAGGACACCAACAATGTAACGAAGCTTAAAGGATTACTTCATGGCATCAAGATCTCCCTTTGACATCGATGGGAACCTCTGATAATCAAAGGAGACTCTCATATCATCATCCAGATGGAAAAAAGGATCCAAGGTGACATACTGTTGTCAAAATGGTGGACAGTTGATGTATGGCATATTGGGTGGAGAGGCTAGCTGATCTCATCAGAGGGCACCATGATTGGTCTTTTACCCATGTCAAACGGGACAAGAATAAAGGGGAATATTTGATGGCAAGAATCGGTGAAATGCGTGGAGAATGGACTGTGGAACTCCAACTGTCCGAGGAGGAGGGTATCTAGTGGTAGCTTCAATGCTCATACTTGGAGTCCCAAGACCTTAAGTTGGCTTGAGAAATGGTGGTACACACGAGACAAGTGTCAGGTCACTCATTCGATGTACATGTGTCTCCCTCATCTATCCCAGGGAATTACTATCCCCTTGCATCATGGTCCAATGCCGATAACTCATCATATTGCCGAGATATGAGTACCTAGGCTCTCCCATCCAGTGCCATTAATGAGGAAATATTGTAGCCATGTCCGACCTCTGTTGGTCAAGTTGCAATGAACTGCTGAGGAAAGGAGATAGATCGGGTGGTGTAGCATGCTAATAAATTGAAAGTACATATTCTTTAGTATGGTTAACTGAATTCTTATGAAATTCGAGGCTATATATTTGGTCTATGCTTACCCACCTCGCATCCTGAGTCTTCCCTTCTAGAGGCAGTTTTCTATGAGAAAACAAGAGTGGGTGGGATATCAGTCGAAGCACCAAACCCTTTTGTTAATGGCTCCCAAGAGACAAGTGTGGAGGGGCATGAAGGGTGGAAATGGGGGAAGTAAGAATCCCTCCCATGAAATATAGAGAGCAAGGAAAGTTGCTTGCTTCTTTCGAGAGCATATACCTCTAATAATTTGGGAAGAAATTGAAAAGGTGGAATGATACCTGTGGAATTGGGTACATGCCATGGATATTCAAACCATCAAGGCCGAGGTGGAAGAATGGGTTAGCAATCACAGTACAACAACTATGCGTATCTCTTCCTATGACCAGATGATAACTACCCACTGGGTTACGAAAGAGCTGATAGCTCATGTCCTGAAGGACATGGAAAACAAAGCTCTGGTTGATGAGGAACCTATTAAATCCTGGAAGGAGCACTACAATGACAAGTGCTTGATGCATAATAATATTGATAGTATTTCCATGAATCTTGGAATCACGTTAGAGAATGTTGCTACAAAGGAAGGCTCGTCGGTGGCGTGTGACCGGGGTCCATGCCATATTCACGGTCTGAGTATTCATCCTGCTACGACGGAGAAAATCAAGCTCAGAGGTCTTCGCTCAAGAACCGTGATGTACCAGAGTGACCCCATGGAGCCGAAGTGATGGGTTCTAGGTTTGCTTTAGGGTTTAGGTGTTTTCTGTCTGCTGTCTCTAGTCCAGGAGCAAGTTAGTTTTTAGCTCTGTTATGTTTTTAGCTTCTGTTTCTGTTAGCGGTTATACTAAGCAGCATAACAATTGTACAACCTCTTTTTGTGAAAGTATATGACATGCACTGATATAACAAGCTTTAATGGGGAAAATTGGAGGATAAGTTAGTGGCAAGGTTAGATAAGGGGAAATTCATTTTTGTGGTGATCTCTGAGGCACTCTAGGCCCTGAAAGTCCTAACTTTTTGTACTGAATCCTTCTTTATATTATAATCTTCTTGCTTACAAAAAAAATGTAACTATTATTACAAATGCATTTAACTATATATTGTTAATGTTGAATTTAAATATATTTATTATAGTTGCTGAATTTAAATATTTAAATCTATATATTGAAGATATGTGAATATAGCAAATGCGTACACTATTTTTTCTTGATAGGAAATTGGTTTTTTTCTACATGCTGAATACAAATGCATACATTGTTCATATATATGATAAGCACACCTTGTTATTCCAAAGGTCTAATTTTTGTTCCACAAATATGATTTTCGAAATCATAAGACCCAAAATTCCTTAGACCCAAATTTTGCGTATAGTACATGAATTCTTAATTTATTTTGATTGTTTGTGTGAGAGTAAATAAACCTCCTAGAGCATGTCTTGATGAGTCTAATTGTCCAAACCACACTCAAATCCACTTCTTGAGTCAACCATGAGTCAAAACTCTAAATCTAGGGGAGTTACTCCCTACTTTACAGAAGAGTCTCAGTTAGGACTAAACATGCTCCACTAATTAGTCCTAATTGACCATTAACTAAACCAAATTACATTCATTAGTGCCCTAGTTAGTTAAGTAGCACCATTTTTGAGTGATATTAGGGACATGCATGGTATCATTTAGTCAATTGAGTGATTAGAGAGCTCCTCAATCAATTAACTCAGTCTAGTGTGCATTCATGACTAATTGGGATTATCTGCTTTAAATTAAGACTACGTGTCCCTCTCTACATGGCATGGACAATTTGAATTACTCTCCAATCTATTTTGAATTGTACCTATATATATTGTAATTATCTCTTCTATTCAGTTAATGAACTTGATCATTCTTTTCTCTTCCATTTTGATTTTTGTTTGTAGTAATCAATGCTATCCATTTATTACATTATGATTTCATGACTATTTTTTTAATCATTGTATATTTAGTTAGTTTATGTACCTAGATATATACATGTTCAAAACTTATATGGTATTTGAGCATAGGGGGTACTAAACTAGATAATGTTCAATGATTTCTTGTCAGTTATCTAGATTGCAGGTTGAGAAGGGATTTCACGGCCAGGAATTTGCAATCATCAAGAAGGATTTTGCATCCACTCAAGAAGGATTTCATAGCCACCAATGAATTCTTTTGCAACCATTACTCTTGCAGATTGAAGAAGGTTTTTTGCAAACCACCAAAGAAGGCTTTTGCAGCAACTACTCTTGTAGATTAAAGAAGGTTTTTTGCAAGCCACCAAAGAATCCTTTTTGTAGACACCAAAGAGGGATTTTTGTAGCCACCAAATAAGGATTTTTGCAGCCACCAAATAAGGCTTTTTGCAACCGTCAAATAAGGCTTTTGAGGCCACCAAAGATCCCATTTATAGTACTCATTTGAAGCCATCAAGAAGTGCAATTGCAACCATCGAAGGAGTGCTCATTTACAACCATCGAAGGAGTGCTCATTTACAACCATCAAAGAAGTGTACTTGTAGTCGTCGAAGAGAACATTTGTAGGCATCAATGAGTTCTTTTGCAACCATAAAAAGCTAATTTTAAGCCATTAAAGAGACCTTTTGTAGACATGGATCTCCTACCTCCCTAGCTCAGTTGCTACATAATTGGTATACTAGATCTAGTCTTGCTGAAGGAGGCCCCAAAAGCTTCATAATTCATGTCCTACAAGGACTTATTCACATACATTCAAGAGATGAAAGAGGCCATTGGAGAACTTGTCCCACATTAGGTTCTTAAATACCTCAAGAATGTCTTTTCATTCTCCAAATTTACAACCTTTACTCCTACATTTCACTAAATTTTTCACAAAAGATTCAAGGGATTTTCTCCATGCATGGATAACTCATAGTTGGTGAATGCATTTTATCCATGCATGAATGCATGTATAACGCATAGTTGATTAATGGATAACCAACAATTTGTGGTAGGTAGTTGATGACATGTAGCTAGGCATGGATAATTTAAACGTGAACCTATTTAGCTAGAATAATGTGAGAGAATACAACTAGCATGGAGAACAACTAATGGAGATAAGTTAAGTTTTTTATATTAGTTAGATTTTCCATATAGATATTAATGAGGTTTACGAGTCTATTTAAAGGAATCTAGGAGGCAGAGTAAGAATAACATTGAGGAGGCTACTAATGAGACAAAAAAGACAATTGAGAAGTGAACAAGAACGAACAAAAAATCAAAATGAAATTGACACATGAATAGAAAAATCCTGTAAATTTCCTACTTCATCTTCTTTTATGCTTGCATTCTAAAGATGTTTTAGTCCCTTCATTTTAAAGAATATTTTGAAAATAATCAGTTGCTCATCGATTTACGTCTTCATGAATTCCATTCTAGAGAAACAATTACAAATGGCGCTTGCAAATTTCATGGTGTATGTAACATCCCCGACCCTCCGACTGACGAAGAGGATGCTACCATACCATTATCTATCCAGGAAACTAGCCCCATGAACATACACACATAAAAACTGAAATGCTTTCAAGTAAAACATGCATACATTGTTACCATACAGCGGAATAAAAACCATACATTCAAGCATTTAGCATGTTCATCATTTTCATTAAACAACAAAATACAATTTGTAGAGATGATATAGTCAATAATACTTATCTTATGAAGAATTCGTCCCACAACCAGCTATGTCGCTGCAACGTTCCACCCAACCATAGGCCAGTGTGCTCTTTAATCTCTCAGCAACACTGCCACCCCCGAGTTGGGCATGATTCCCCAAGGAATAGGAACTAAGAAGGCTCACACATAGCCAAAGGTACACAAATCATCCAAGCCAACACAGTTGGGTTTATCTAGCCATCAAGGAGTTGGGAAAAGCTGAATGTTAAGCTGGTGGGCTCATTGAAGAGCTAAGGACACCTACACCAGAACTAGCCTGACTTCTAGGACACCCACACACACCCAACACAAGGAATCAGTCCCTTCTCTGCTACATAGTCCCTCAGGCCCTGACTTCCCTTCCAATGCTATTCAGGGGTTGTGGAGAAGAAAGCCAACCTTCTAGCTCAGTCTAAGTGGCTCCCAAACACACCAGGTTTATGAAGAATACCAAGCCTTTATTCCCACTCCAACACAATCCAAATACCAACCATTGCATACACACAACAAAACAAGCGATTCACAGCTCTAGGGAAGTAAGTCAAACACCACAGAACAACCGAGGTGACAATTTAGGTAATGCACAGCTCTAACTGGGAAATTCGATTCTTGAGTTGTTCTTGACCATATCATGGCCAAAACGACTCAATAAGAACCCACAGCAACCCAAAACGAAAATGGACCCACATCAAACTAAATTATGGGGAAACCAACAACAATTTCTCAGCTGCGTGAGGAAGGAAAAACAATCCGTATGGAGGTGAATTCCAAGCCTGCGCGTGAGTATAAAATGTCCAGGAACCCCAATCATAATTGAGAACCCACAACAACCCAAAACGTGAATGGTACATACACAAGAAAATAGTGAATGCCAGAAAACGACTACCCCAGCTCTCTACGTGAGGAAACAATGAAGAATGGGGTCGTGGTGCTTCCCCTGCCCATGTGAGGGTGAATGAGTCTGCTGGTGGAGTGTGCGCGTGGGCAAGGACTGACAGTCCTGCCACACACCACTGCTCAGCAATAACTGCCCAACTAACAACAGAGGTTTTTAATTTGTTAGTTGACTGCTTGAGACAAGGGAAGGGTGAGTAAGTCAAAAGAGTGGCTGACAACTAAATGGGTTTAACAGCTGACACTTGGCTTTTCCCCATTGGCCCAAAGTTTAATAATTTCCCTCCCTATCCTTAGGAAAATCATGCCCTTTTCATTATGGTTGCATTGACATAGCTGGTTGGGGTCCTTTTTAGTTAAACTGCATAATTACATGATGCCAGAATTAATATGTGGTGGATAGCACGATATACCATCGGCAACGATTTCAATCGCCGAAACATAAAAAAACCAAATCAATGGTGGGGCTTTTTCCTTTAGCTCCACACCACGATTAAATTAAATATATACATCATATACATTTAATGCAAACATGGTCAAAACCAAGGTGTTACAGTGTATCTCAGCCACCCCTCATATCAGCTTGTTAAACCGTTCATCATCATACATATTATGATATTAATGTTTACCATGTCATTGGATTGTTTATATATTAATGTTTACCATGTCATTGGATTCTTTATGTTTAGTGCATATTCAATCTATACGTCAATTTGATAAACTTCAACATATCACAAATAGTAAATGTTTTAGCATTTTTTAAAGTCATTTTATATATTATAAATAGAAATAACTATTAATTAAAATAACTATTTCATTCATTTCATTACATAATCTCCACAACATTGATTCTACTCCAAGAGATAAAGGGTGCTGTACCTTGTAACGAATATATTTTTAGTCACCTTTCCTTGCGAGTGCACATAGATAGCCAAATAATGAAATAATGAATACTTTAAGAAACCCTCTTTGTGTCTGATTCTTTCGCTTTTAATTATAATTTCTTGTTACCTAGGGTTTTTTACTTTTGACAATAAAATAGAGTTATTGATTAAGTCAATTTTATTACAGAGGTGAAACTAGAGTATCTAATATATTTCATTGGTTTTGAAAGGTCGTTGGTTAAAAAAGGACATTATTGTTGAATTATCTCGATAAATTTTATTATTATATATAAGTTTTCAAAAGTTTGTTCTTTTTTTTGTCATAGAAAAAAATCATAATTTTATTCAAATTATATTATGCAGATGAGCCACTTTCAAAAAAGAAAAGTGTCCATTAGATAAATACATACATCCTCAAAAAGCTTATACAAAGTAAAAAATATGTCTTAATTACATCAAAAAAACATCAGATTGATATTTTGTCAAAACTTGTGTCTCCAAAAAGAAGATCAATAAACCTCCAAATATCAGCCATAACCCTAACAGTCATCAACAGACTATCGAAAAGTCATCATGTTGTCCAAAAACTGGAAATCTGTCCATATTCTCCAACATCTCTGCAATCCTGCTTACACAGTGATCATCATGACTACTAATATTAACTTCTTATCAATCCATACAAAGTTCATCAAGCCAACAAATACTATCATGTACAAAACAGAGAAAAAACATTGAGTACCAGAGGCACCAAAACATAGATCAGAGAACAGAATCTCCAAGTCCCTCATGACCTAAACAAAATGAACTAAAAAACCTGAAAGGTATCATGTCTACCAGACCCCTGATACTCAGAGATAAACCAATACCCACTCTGAACTTTCCCTCCTTCATTTGCTAACTTATCAGCACAAGTATTTCTTTCCCTATAAATATGTTTAAAAACATCCTGATCAAAAAAGTCAGCAAGTCTAATGACCTCTTGCAAAAACTGTGCAAGTTGCATATTATGAACTCTGAATTTGCCTGAAATCCAATTTATGACAAGCATGGAGTCACCAAAAATATGGATATTCGTGATCTGCTTCTTTAAAGCCAAGATTATCAGTAATTTCAAAGCATATAACTCCGCATAATTATTTGACCCTACCCCTAGACCAGCTTTAAAAGTGATAAAATGATCATCTTTAAGGAAAAGAATACCCCCAGCACCACACACTTTTGGATTCCCCAAATCAGAACCATAAAAAAAACCCCAAGGTTTTGTTCTGTCAATAACTTCCTCCGATATGATTCTAATCTTCAAAACAACTATTTCCTAAGGGAGAGAAGAAAGTAAACCCAAACTAAAAGCCGCAACCTGCACAGGAGATGTGTTGACATTATCAAAACAACAATGGTTTCGAGATTTCCATATAAACCATGATACAATGAGGGGCAAAGACCCTTCAAACATATAAGAATAGTGTCTCCAACCCACAAATTCTGAATATTGAGCTTATCTTCAATCTCCTTCCAAACAGATTTTGAATAAGGGCAATCAACCCCTATATGTTGATTTGATTCAACATCACATTTACATAAGTAACAACGACCCGGACCTTCCCAACCCCTACTATTAAGAAGATCCCAAGTAAGGGCTTTCCTTGAAAAAAGAAACCAACAGAAAATATTAGACTTAAGGGGACACTTCAAATGCCAAAACATATTCCACCACCAAGCACATTCCCTTTCATTATGTTCCAGAATCAAATGCATGTATCCACCTTTAGGGGAATACTAACCGGTTTTATCCTGATTCCATACAAGTACATCCACCTCATTTCTAAGTCTGATATGACTAGATTTAAGAATGGCTAAGTAACCATTCCAAGCATTAATATCCAAAATCTTAACTAGACCTAGATCATTTGAGCTTAACCAGCCTTGTTCCATAAAGAAAGACACAGACAAAGTTCCAACATCTTTTAAAAAGTAATAACTTGCATCATGCAAAATTTCAATCAGATGTGAAGGTAAGCAATGGTGCCATTTTCAACCTGCCCAAAGATCCATACCGATGCAAACATTAGCTCCATTCCCAATCTTCCATACTAGAAAATCAACTATAAGATGAAAGGACCAAGGCACAGATTTCCAGTAGATGGATATACCTGATTTCTTTTTATCTTTTTCTCTAATCTGATCCAGCAAAGTGAGAGGCCAAACATATTTTTGAGTGACAATCTGTACCCACATCCTTGAGCCATGAATTATGTTCCAAACACTTTTAGCTACCAAATATTTAGCAAAAAGAGTAGGTACTTTCAAACCCCATCCACCCAAAGATTTTGGATTTGCCAAAACCTTCCAAGAAGTCCAAGGTAAACCATATGAAGTCCCATCACCACCAGACTATAAAAATTTAAAACAAAGTTTTCTGATTTTCTCAATAATCCCCACAAGGATCCAGAAAATAGGCAAAGCTTCAAGAACCGACTAGATCAAAATAAGCTTACCACCCCCAGACAGCCATCTATAACTCCAATTCTTTATATGCTTTTCATCTTTTGCAATAAGCCAATCCCAATCTTTCAACAAATATCTGAAAGGTTTTAAATAAAAACCAAGGTATTTCATGCCACTGTCAATCTTTAGAACCTTATATGAAAAAATATTTTGCAAGGAGATCAACTCTGCTTCATCAAGCCTAGAGTAATAAAAAGATGATTTGTCCTCATTGATCAACATCTCTGTGGCTTTAGAAAAATCCATCAAAATTTCATACAACATTGATAAAGACTGAGCTGATCCATCAGGGATCATAACAATATCATCAACAAAAAGTACATGAGTCGAAAAAATTTCAATTCCAAAGGAAATACCCCTGAAAAAACCATTGTTTTTAGCAGACAAAAGAGCCCTACTCAAACCTTCAGCAACAACAAGAAATAACAAAGGTGCCAGAGGACATCCCTGTCTGAGTCCTCTTCCAGACCGAAAAAAACTAGAAGCCACACCATTTATCAGAACAGAAAAAGAGACAGAGGTAAGACTACTCATAACCCAAGTAATGAAGGGTACACAAAAACCCATTTTGGTTAATTTAACCTGTAGATAAATCCAACTGACTCTATCATATGCTTTAGACAAATAAATTTTCAGAACCATAGACTTTAAACCCTTTGTATGAGTGGTGTGAATGCCTTCCTGAATGGCACCCACAGCATCATGAATTTGTCTGATCGACAAAAAACCAAACTGCTCAGAAGATATATATCTACCCAAAACCTTGTTAATCTTGGTAGATAAAATCTTACCTACAATCTTATAGCTGAAATTACATAATGAGATAGGGCTGTAGCCATGAAAGGTAATAGGACAATCAGATTTTGGAATCAAAACTATGAAGGTTGAGTTAAAAACTGCAGGAATTTTATCATTCTTCCTAGAATCCTCAATAACCCTTAACAGATCCAAACCCATCACATCAAAAAGTGTCCTATAAACCTCTACAGGGATCCCATCCGGACCAGGGCTCTTATCGTTTTTGCATAGGGTCAGAATAGAACTGATCTCTTCCAGAGTAACAGGTTTTATAAGATCAACATTTTCCTCAGCAAAAACAGAAGAAGGAAAATTTCCAGAAATTTTCAGAAGTTCAGTAAGATTAAGATTCAAATCAGCCTGGAAAAGGGACTCAAAATGACAAACAACAACCCCAACAATGTCTTCAAAACCCTCCACCAAATTCCCCCATCATCTTTAATCTTCCATATAGAATTTAAATTCTTTCTTTGATTTGCAAATTTATGGAAAAAAGGTGTGTTATCATCCCAAATAAGCAGCCAAATTGCCCTACTCTTCTGTCTAGCCTCATGTTCTCGATCCAACAGGATTTTTCTCTTCCGAGATTCCAAATCAATTAAAACTACCTTATCCTCATCAGTCGAGAAGCCAAAACCACACTTATGAGAAAAAACAGAAATCATAATTTCAATTTCCACTAAGTCTTTGAATTCCATCTCCTTTTTCTTAACTGGCCAAGCAATTGAAACTTCCTTAATTCTCTTAAGATTTGAAGCAAAATGAGTAGTAGGATAAGCTTGTAGGTTATCAGAATAAGCCACCCAGGTTTCATGCAATGATTCAACCAACTCATCATTCTCAAGCCAATAAGGATTGAACTTGAAAGGACTATTCAACTGGATCCCTCTATTCAAAATCTTTAGAAAAACATGATGATGATCGGAATCACCTCCACTTCCCACCCACTGACTGTAAAAATAATCAAAATCAAGCATGTCTGCTAATAAAAGAAACCTATCCAATCGTTTACTGATATTTTCAGTCCCAACTCTTCTGTTAGTCCAAGTAGGAAGCATAACTGAAGGTGCGATATCCACCAAACCATAGTTCTCCAAAGATTTAGTAAAGAAATCATAAAGGGGATCCAACCTAGCCCTATTGCCGTAGATTTCAGATAGTCCCATGGAAAAATTCAAATCCCCTCCAAGGATTAATTTTTCACATTTAAGACAATCTAAATTCAAAAGAAAATTCCAAAAACCTTCTCTATCAATGTAAGGACCATAGATATTGGCCAAACAAACTTCCATATTTAGTTCAATAGAGAACAAAGATGCACAAAGACCCGAACCCACACCCCATGCATTCAGTAGATGAAAGAATCTGGATCTCCAACCTAACAGAAGGCCTCCAGATTTACCGCGAGCATCCAAGAATAAAAAAGTCCACCCCTTAAACATAGTTTCCAATTCAGCCACTAACAAATGCCCCATTCCCATAGATTCTTGTAAAAAAAGAACATCGACATGTTGATCTTCAACAAGTTTGAAAATTGCTAGTTTTTTTGGTTTACTAGCCAAACCACGACAATTAAGGGTCATCAAGAGAATTAGGTAACCAAAACAGGGGTCAACACTGCTCTAAGCGCCCCATTTGCATGTAACTGTTCATTCTTCTTCAAAGGTGGACCAACAGAGCTCAAACCCGATACACCATTGCCCACATCAAAGCTAGATAAAACAGGATCGTTCTCATTGAATTTAGAACAGGATCTGAGAAAATATCTAGTTTTGCTAATAGTCTTAGCAGGGGAAATGAAACCCAAATCCCTTTAAGGAGGAGCAGACATAAAACCCTCATCATAAATACCATCAATAGCCCTCGCAACAGGAAAACTAAGAGGTTTAAGGGATGCAATGCTAGATGTATCAGATTCCTTACAAGAAAAATCAAAACCCTCACCCTTAGAATGAATAGAGACAATCCCCACCTCATCCAATTCAGCAGACAACACAGGTTTTTTTACTCTCAAAACAAAATTTGGTTTATGTTCATCCCAATAATTTTTTTGCAAAGATAAATGACAATTAGAAACCAAATGGCCATAACTGTGACATCGGTTACATTTAAATGGTATACCAACATAATCCAGAGTTTGATTAAAAACAGTATCCCCAATCCTAATATCAATATCGGCTGCTAAACCTTTACGGAGATGCAATAAAACCAAAACCCTCCCTAGACAACACACTTCAGAATAAAAAAAGGACATATCAGCTTCCAAAAAAGATCCTAGGGTATTCCCAATAAGTTTGAAAAAATCCTCAGACCATAGCTCAAAAGGTAAATTTGGTAACTTAACCCAAATAGGCATTGTATCATACCTCTCGTTCCGCGGATCAAACAGTGGAGTTCATCTTTTGAGCATCAAGCCATAAAAGTTCCATTTCCAATTCCCCGCCAGAATACGAGCAGCATTAACCTCAGATTTGAATTTGAAAGCCAGCCAACCATTCGGTAAAACATATATGTCAGGAATAGAGATGTTCTTCCAAGTGCCAAGAACCCAGTTCTTCACCCCGTCTGGAGAGACCCTACGCCCTCCAAATATTCCAACCAGAGTGAGTGTGTTCGTAAGCACTATGTCATTTAAAGCAATATCCTCTCCAACCACTAGAAGCGGGAGTTCCACTTTACGAACCAGTTTATTTCTTCTCTTATGGATAGGTTGTGAACGAGAAGACTCCCGACCATCCGAAGGACTGTGCACATGGGAATCCAAACTAGCAGGTAAACAATGAACCCCGTTAAATCCCCTGAAAGAGGACCCATCAAAACCCTGCAGGGATTCCAACCCATTGACCAATTCCTCAGACAAATAACCCTTATCCATACTGATATCAAGACCCAAATCCTCCAACTTAGAATTTTCAACAACAAACCCTAAACCCAAATCCAGACCCATTGGACATTCCACCGCCAAATGTGAACCCTCAACATGAGGAATTACAGGAATTTATCCACCAAAACCCTCACAAGCAACAAAACAAACATCTGGCAGAAAAAATGCAGAGGAAAAATAAAATTTTTTTACCTGTTGAGGCAAGACCAAATTATCATCACCCGACTGAGAGGAAAACATGTCTGAACTATCCCCAGTAGAAACCTTCAACCCCAAATTTATACTCGGAGAAACATCGACCTTATCACCAACATGCACCTTCACCACCCGAGGATTCGGCATAGGAATAGAAAGATCCTCAGGAGAAAATACCATAACCCCCACATCACTGCTCACAAACTGCATAGAGAACCCGCAAGGATCAATTGAATCCTCCACTAGAGAATGAGCAGAAACCCTTCGTCCAGATAAAGAAGAACGAGCCATATTCTGGTGTGACTTAATCGACACTGCTGCACAGAACGATAAAGAAACCTGCATAGGACTATCCTCCTCAGAACACTTCAAACCCAATTCTCTGCAAACAAATGGAGCCTCCATCGCCATAACGGGATTCAGAATCAGAACTATACTATCCACCGAAGAAAATACCATAGCTCCCACTGCATCATTTACAGGCAAAAATGTGGATCGACAGGCAATATTAGGTTTTGTGTCCACCACCCGAGATTGAGTTATTACTCCCCGTCCCTTGGGTGGGGTTCGGGCCAGCGATTTTAGTGCTCAAAAGGACATCATCCAAAAACCCACCAAATCACACTAAAAGCCAAACTGAATTCAATAAAGAAGATCAACAACATAAGCAAGGTATCGTCATACCTCAACCATCTGGCAAAATGAAAAGCTCCATCCGTCTTGTCCACAATAATGGATATAGGTCAGCGGATATTCCAATAAGTTAAAGACATAGCCTGTCTTAAAATCAAATCTCCACGTTTGATGCCTCAAACTATCGCCCCAGATAAAATGTATGTAAACCTGACAGGCAGTACTTACCTAAAAAATAACACCGATCACATTGCGTTCTGCAAATGAAAGTTCGTTCACCGAGTTCAAAAGTTTGTTCTGTGGTAAGAGATGGCAGAAGGATCTTTTTAGTTTCACCTTTTTATTTGGAAATATGCCATAGAATTTGTTATAAGCATTATTCAATTTAAGTTTATAAAAAAAAATTTAAAACAAGGAAGAAAATATGTATTTTCCTTGTTTTAATTTTTTTTTATAAACTTAAATTGAATAATGCTTATAACAAATTCTATGGCATAGTGGCCACTCACGAGTTAAACTTTGTGAATATTAATTTTGATTATTATAATAAAATTCTTGCATCTTATATAGAAGAATATATTTAAACATCCTTTGATGAAAGCTTTGGATTATTTTTCATTCTTTGAATCTAAGGAATAGGATATTGTAGAATTGGGGAGCTTCTTATAATTCAAGCTTATGTCATTCATCAGATAGAATTACTTATGGTCGGATCATCACTTATTAGTGTTTATCAACTACATGTTTGGTGGTTGTGCTAGTTTTTTTTTTATGTACATGGGTACCTATTATGGCTGAAAATTGTAGCAATCCATTTTTTTACTTAGTTATTTGTTCTTAGTTAGGCTTATGGGGATGGGGTGTTAGAGTAAATAACCCTCCTAGAGCATGTTTTGATGAGTCTAATGGGACAAACCACACTCAAATCCACTTCCTGAGTCAACCATGAGTCAAAACCCTAAATTTGGGGGAGCCTTACTTGATTAGAGGGTGCAATCCCTGATTTTGGGGGAGTTACTCCCTGATTTAAAGAAGAGTCTCATTTAGGACTAAACTTGTTCTCGTAATTTAGTCAAATTTAGTCCTAACAGACCATTAACTAACCCAAACACTCATTAGCAGCCCATTTAGGTTAGTAGATCCCTTTTTAGTGATTTTAGGGACATCCATTGTATCATTCAATTAACTAAGTGATCAGTGAGTTCCTCAATCAATTAACTCAGTCTAGTGTGCATGCATGTCTAATTGGGGCTATCTCCTCTAAATTAATCCTAACTAGCCCTCTTTGCATGGCATGGACAATTTAGATTTCTCTCTGACCTATTTTGAATTGTCTCTCTCTATATTTTAATTCTCTCCTCTCATTCAGTTAATGAACTTGACCATTATTTTCTCTTCTATTATGAGTTTCGTATGTAGTAATCATTTTTATCCATTTATTACATTATAGTTTGATGGGTGATTTTTTTTCTCATTGCATATCTATTTAGTTTATGTACCTAGATCTATACATGTTCAAATATTATAGTTTGTTTTTATATCCATATCCATTTCATTATGGGTTTATATATCAATATTATTAACCAACATGACGTTTTGATTCTTAATTGTTATTTTTATTTTTTATTTTTTATGTCAACCATAGCAAATTTTCTTAAGTTTTATTTTTATTTATTTTTACTTCTTAGTTCAGCTATAATATTTTTTAATGTTACTTGGGATATACAGACAAAACCCCCCTGAACAAGCTACTTCTTATGAATTGACTATAATATTTTAATATTGTTTGGGACAGACTGACACATCCCCCCACCCGAGTTGTAGAAATGCGCCTCTTGGTGCAAAATATCTTGATTTGAAAATTTTGAGCTATTACCATTCTTGACATAGTCTCACTGATAACGAAATTTGATTTGTAGTTGGTAATTTCTCGTGGTACACATAACCCTTCAATTTGTAAACCGTTTTCATATATCAATATCTCTCTTTCAGCTTGAGTTTTGTATCTCCCAAAAGATTGTATAACTTATGAGATGGAATTATTTTGATAAATAGACATCTATGTGAACTATGTATATTTTTAAATATTTCAGTGTTACAACTTCACTGTGTATCCCTTTCCAATGAATATTTCATAGGTGATTTCTCTAACTTTCATGGAGTATTAGGTTTTTTCTGAGTTCACCCTGTAGAATATTTGCATCATGTTTTCCTTTTTGATGCCTTCTATGTTGAAACTATTATCAGATCTCCGACACTTCTTCCCCATCACGATTTTCAATTGAATGACGGTGAGATCAAACTCTCATTCTGCCTTCATCTCTATCTTTGGGATGTCGATATCTAACTGATATTTCCCTAACCATGGACTCATCTCCTTCCCTTACGGGAGATACTTGTCACATTTGATTTTGTATATAAACTAAACTCTACACCACCTATTGGTTTAATTGATTCTATTCTTGTCAGTTCTGTAGAATTTTCTCATTCCCAATTTGTATGTCTCTTAATGTTTGCAACACTTCCATTCTTTCTGCATCAGATTGATGGCCATTGGAATTGGTTCTTTGATTACCCATGTCAAATTCTTCAACAAAGTTAGAGTAATGTTAGGTTATTTCTCTAACATTATCTTTGTCATTTCTTACAAAATAGTGAAAAATGAATTTTCTATAGTTTGTATAGGTGGAATTTGTTCCAAAATGACTTAAAATAGGTGGAAAATGACTTGTTTGGTCATTTTCACCATAGTAATTTGGTAAATTTGGACCAAACTATTTCACCATAGAACTTCAACCTTGGATTATGGAGGATTTGATCGATAGTTTTGTGATCCAATAACACCACGTAAATAATTATGGCCCTCCTATTTTTGTTGGTTCAATTTTTAATTTTTGTTGATTTTCATCGGGTGCCAAAGTCTAATTGGCACACCACTGCATAACCACAAATTTTGACATAGAACAATCGCACGAAGTTGAACATGCTTGCATTTTTTCTATAAAAAAATGGTGAGTAGCCGCAACTGTATATGGTAACAATCACAACCTCCCCCCTAAAAGTAAATATATTTTTGTTTTCAATGAAACCTATTTATAATGTTTTTTAGGTGTAATACCCCTGGCCTAAACCCCTAGTCTGTTTGGGTTCAATTATTATTGTAAATTGTGAATGCTTGTAAGGATGTACATTCATATATAAATCTCACAACTAACTACGATAAGGATGAACATTGAAAAGAACGAGGATCCAAGCTTTAACCAGAGGTTGAAAGGGGGTTTAAAGTTGTCTTAGCCCTAAACCTTACCTAAACATTACTTTAAACCTTGTTTAAAGTTTAAATTTTATGATTCAGCCTTAAACCTTGTTTAACCCTAAGAAAAGGTTAGGGGGTGATTAAGAAAAGATTAGAATTTAATTAAGAGTTTAATTAAAAGTTAATTAATCTTGAATGTGGCTCATTGTGAGAGACCACGTGTGGGCAAACAGAGGAGCCAGACACCCAAGCGAATTCACCATGGAAGAAAAGTGGATTTGAGGATGGAAGTCGGGAGTTCTATTTTGTTTAGCTTTTTTTTTGGAAATTTCGACTCTCGACAACTAACATCGGCAAAGTAAGAAAAGACAGTATTAAGTTGGGTTGGCGGTGTTGGATTGTAGGGTAGATTTAACTATTGGATTTGTTTGCTTTGTTGGATCGGTTTGTTGCGTTGGATCTGAGCCGTCAGATCTAGTTCAAGGATAGATATAATCTTGTTTAAGTTTGATTAATGAATATTAAGTTGAGTTTAAGCTTTATTTGGGTCCTCTTAAGCTCGTTTAATGTGTATTAAATTATTTAAATTGTATGAAATGTTTAAATACATATGGTAAATTATATCATATATATGATTTTTTTGTGAACCAACAATTATGATGGAAAAATTTAGATTATTAGTAACAACTCAAATTTCAAGCTATTTGTACTTGTTGATTGCCAGTGAATCAAGAAATAAATACTGAAAATGGAAAATGAACCTGCCATGTCTAACTTTGCTAAAGAAGTTGACATGGGTAATCAGAGAACCAATTCCAATGGCCATCAATCTGATGCAGGAAGAATGGAAATGTTGCAAACATTAAGAGACATACAAATTGGGAATGAGAAAATTCTACAGAACCGACAAGAATAGAATCAATTAAACCAATAGGTGGTGTAGAGTTTAGTTTATATACAAAATAAAATGTGACAAGTATCTCCCATAAGGGAAGGAGATGAGTCCACGGTTATGGAAATCTCAGTTAGATATCAACATCCCAAAGATAGCTATGAAGGAGAAATGAGAGTCTAATCTCACCATCATTCAATTGAAATCGTGATGAGGAAGAAGTGTTGGAGATCCGACAATGGTTTCAACATAGAAGGCGCCATAAAATAAAACATGATGGAAATATTCTACAGGGTGAAATAAAAAAATAAAACCTCTCACCTTTGATGGAGATAAATCTGGTGAGGTTGCAGAGATTTGAATTTGAGAGATGAAGAAGTATATGTAGCTCCATGACTACTATAACAAGAAAGAATCTTGAATTTCTATCTACAATCTTCAAGGAAAAGCTTATAGGTGGTGGCAACATCTGAAGCAGGTTGAAAATTTGAATGAGAGGCATATTTCATGGAGAAGTTTCCAAAAGTATTTCAAACATGAATACTTATATCAACAATACTATGACAAAAATATGCAGGAATTATTTGAAATCAGATTGGGTAACATGACAATGAAAGAATATGAGAAAAGAGTCCTAGAAATGTTGAACTATGTGGACTTTATCCAAGGAGAAAATGTTAAAATCCAAAGATTTCTTAGTGGTTTACCAACATTCTACATGGACGTACTATTTTATGATTATCTGTGTACCCTAAAAGAATGCATACAAAAGGCTACATGCTTGTATGAGAAAGGAATGAGAAGGCTAGAGTTACATAAGAGCTAGAAGGGTAAACTAAAGGATAAGCAAGATCTAAGGAAAAATGGGTTTAAATTATAGGATGATAAAATGAGTTTTTTTAATTATTTCAAGAATCTACCTTGCAAAGTGATGCAAGAAGGACAAATTCAACTCAACAGAAGAAAAATTTGCAAGTTAAATGTTGGAAATGTGGAGGGACCACTACCTCAACAAATGTCCAGAAGGGAAATGAAATGAAGCTGGTATTTATGGCATGAAAGAAGCATCTACAATGTAATAGGGTTATAGAATCATTCCCCGTATATATGTAGCCTTGGAAAATTGTTTGGGTAGACCACCAATCATAAATGATTGAAGTCGAAGGTAAAATAAGTGATTTACCTATTTTAATTCAGTTTGATTATGGGGCTTCTTACATATACGTGGATGTTAATTTGGTTGAAAAATGTAAATTAATGAGAAGTAAGTTATCTAAATCCAGAATGGTACAATTATCTACAGGTATGAAGAGAAAATTTACTTCAATGATCAGGGATTGTTGTTTGGAGTTGGATGGATACCATACTAAAATGGATTTGGACATTATTCCTCTCGGCTCTTTTGACATGTTAATTGGGATGGATTGGTTCGAATCACATCATGCTATTCTTGATTTCCATAACAAAAGTATGTTGTTCCTGGATGAGGATGGTAATGGTGTTCAGATTAAAGAAATCCCAAGACTGATTTCAATAAGACATATCTTAGCTATTCAAATTAAGAAATATGTTAGGAAGGGGTTTCATTTGTATGTGATCGAAGTGGAGGAAGCATCAATTGATGGGAAACATAGTATTGAGGAGTTTTAATTGTTACAAAAATATGCAGATGTATTCCAAGATGTACCCAGATTACCACCAAGAAGGGACATCGAATTTACCATTGATTTCATACTTGGAACTGTACCAACATCCAAAGCACCTTACAGGATGAGCACATTGTAGTTAAAATAATTGCAGATGCAACTAGAAGAGTTGTTAAAACGGGATATATTCTTAATAGCATTTCACCATGGGGAGCTCCAATATTATCTGCAAGGAAGAAATATGACGCTGAGGTTATGTGTGTATTACAGATAATTTAATAAAGCCATTATCAAGAATAAATATCCATTACCAAGGATCAACGATCGTTTTTATCAATTAAGAGAGGTGAAAATATTTCCCAAGATTGATTTGAGGTCAGGGTATCACCAAGTGCGCATAAATGATGAATATATATATGTAAAACAACTTTTAGAACTAGATATAGGCATTATGAATACATAGTTCTACCTTTTGGACTGACAAATGCCCCAGCTACATTCACGTGCTTGATGAATGGAGTGTTTAGTGAATATCTGGACAAGTTCACTATTGTGTTTTTGGATTACATATTAATATATTCCAAATTTGAAGAAGAGAATGAAGAACATCTCAGAATTAGTTTGCAAATTTTGAGGGAGAACCAACTGTACACTAAGCTCAGTAAATGCCCATTTTATGAAAGGAAATTGTTGTATTTGGGTCACTGTTGGCAAGGGGTTAGGAGGCGCAAAGCACGCTTCCGCCATTGACAAAAGGGATGTCAACACAAAGAAGAATTGACCACAACGAAAGGAGGAACTGACAAGTTAGGAAATTTTGGTCAAATTAGTTAATAGATCGGTTAAGTGGACCATTTTTGTAATGACTTAATAAGTCTATAAGAAGAGTTAGAAGTAGTATAATTATGTGAGGAGATCAGAAGTGATTGGAGAAAAACTAATCTACTTCAAAGGAACGAATGTATTTTCAGGTCTGAGGCTAATCGACCAAGAAGTTCTGTCTTTTTGTGATGTATTTCTGGGATTAATGAAATGGAGACTCTGTTCATGAAACAATTATGTTTAATGTCTGTATTTTTATGATATGTGTTCAATAATGAATGATGCAAAGTATATAATGTTGCAATCTCTGTGCTTTATGGTTAAGTCTGAATGATTTGAAGTTTATTGATTTACTATATGTCAATGGTTTTGCTACTCTGAATATGAATATGGATTATGATAACATGCCTTTGCTGAGTCAAATCCGAGCTAGTGTGAATGAATTGATTTGGCTAATAGGTTAATAGGAACATTGGATCTATGGATGTTGCGGTAGAATAATAGATAGTGTAGAATTCCTCTTCCCTCTATAAAAACTTGGTTCTTGTAGCTCTCCCTCATACAGCTCAGGTGAGACTGCACCTACTTTACAGGTATTGCTGAATAGGGTAAAACCTATACGGGATGATGTTTAGGGAGTTTGCGTTGATGGGTTTCGATAGACTTGCAGTGTGAACCCCTAGATAGGATAGTGCCAAAAAATGGTTTGTTGCTGGGACCATAGTGTGAAGAAGAAGATGACATGTTGTGGCATCCGACGAAACCAGAGATCCATGACTGGTTTGATCAGAAGGCTCGAGAGTTTGCAAAAGAAGAAAATCAGAATCCTAGATTGAGAACAGAAGATTGGTTGGGAAGATATATCTATTTTGATATCCATGAGATATTCTTCACTGAGTTTCCAATAGTACTGTACAAGTGGTTAGAAAAATCTACTTTCCATAAGAAAAATTTCCAAGGAGGTGAACCTGATCAGTGGAACCCATAACTAATTCAACAGTTGCGAAGGGTGAACAACAAAGCTTCAAGGGATGTTGATGTTTGGATAGTGAACATTTTGGAAGGATACTTTACAGAATTTACTGTTGACATAGTAAAATCTTACAGTGATACAGAAAGAGAATTATTTAAGGGACCAAGGGGGATATTTCTATTGTCATTACAACTATGGATTAAGATGCTCATCTACAAAAAATGAATACTAAAAATGAATTCCAACGAGTAAAGCTCTGGTGTGTGGAGGACGGGTTTACTGTGAAGGTGAGGGTTTGGATGGGCTGATACGAGGTAGATGGATGGAAGTTACAGTGAGACTATGAGGGAAGTCACATTAGAGTGTGGTCGCCTACAAAGTGGGGTGAGTTTCTGACAATAGAAGTGGTGGAGGACTGAGGAGAGTCCTAGTGTAATTGAAACAAAAAATTGCGATAAGGGACTAAGCGGACCAATAGTGATGAAGGAAACGACCAGGATACCCTGAGTCTGAGAAAGGACCCAAACAAAGTGACAACGTACCTACACCTTTGCGCACTGCTTCAAATCTAGGAGGAAGAAACATGAGTTCTTGGCAGGGTTGTCTTGCATGTCAACACAATAGTAAGACAAATACTGGAAGAATACCAAGAATGGCGGCTGATGATGTGAAACTACCTATGTTCTAGGATAATGGGACTGAAGATCTTGAACAATATTGGTTCTTATGCGAAGTAGTATAGATAGTAAAACAAGTGTAAGAAGAAGATATCAAGAAAGGACAGTTAGCGACGACCTTTCGAGGTCGAGCTTTGGATTGGTACATGAAATTCCTGTAAGTACTGATGGGGCATCCCCATAAGACCCCAAAAGAAATAAAGATTTGATTAATTGAGGAGCTTAAGAAGCCAAAATTTGAATCATAGTATATTACCAAGTTGAAGGAAATAAAGCAGTACCCTAATGAGTCAGTGTGGGATTTTGATCAGTGATTCAAAACTCTGATTGCTAAGGTCATCTTTGGAATGAGCGATGTAAAACATAAGGAATGATTTATCACATCTTTGGTACCACACATATTCATGCTGCTGATGCAATAGAATATCACTTCCCAGGCAGAAGCTCTAGAAATCACGATGAAACTGGAAGCTTCACTAGTTGGAGAAACAGGGATTGGCATGAGCTAGATCTAGTCACAATTGGAAAAACTCACTATTCAGTTGCAAGATATTAATAAGGAAAAGGAAATCTGTGAAGAAGTATGGTGCAGTCGATGTCGGACAGAGGGTCATCATAAGGATCAGTACCTGGAATTCTGTGAATATTTATAGGATGGAGCCCTGAATCCTTTAAGTCAAGGAGGATTTCCATGATGCTGGATTTGTCAGAATAGAGGACATCGATTCAAGAAATGTTTATACCTTCAGAAATTTGCGTCAAAACCAAAAAAACTTTTGTTTAATTTTTTTCGATTAGTTGGCCATGAAGAAAAAGACTACAAAGCATATGATCTGCTTCAAGAAAGTACCATGGATACAGATTTTATGAAGGGAGAGGAGTAACGACCAAAAGAAAAACTGCAGCATACTCAACCATAGTATAACCAACCGCAACAATAGTATACTTAACTGCAATATGCTTAGCCACAACCTAAACAACAACATCCGTTCAACCAACCACAATATAACCAACAACCATACTAGCAGCAAGGAGGATTTCGAGGAGGACGTAATAGAGGCTTTGGTCATGGAGGAGCTATGGGATGGGTTCGCACACCAGTAACATGCTATAATTGCAGAGTATTGGGACATTAACAGAGGGACTATTTGAATCTATAGTATTATTGTACTTATTGCAGTGCCGTAGACCATACCCTTGAGGAATGCCCACACTGATCATTAAGTGGAAAGCAAAGAATGCACCGCAAACTACAACATAACCATAACACAAATTATAACCAAGGTCAAGGACAAAATCTATGGAATATCTCAACAAAAACCAAGAACTCAACCAGCGAATGTCAAAGTAGTAACCTGAGGAGGAGCCACGAAAGGAGTCGATGGACCACTGATAAATATCCGACCATCGGCTCGAAAGAAGGTGTAATTTGATGTAAACGCTGAGAAAGAAACCTTATTTGATGCTAGAAACATGCTGAATAGGAACACAGGTAAGTTACATGTCTATGAAATGCCACTAGTCTTCGATTCGACAAAGCTGTCAGGCTCATTAAGAAATATTAGTACCTTGAAATTTTTTCTAGAGAGTTGTATGACGTTAGCAAAATATCCATATGCATTTGAAAAAATAACAAGATTTTTATATTGACAGGAAGAAGGGTGAAAAGACCACCCAGTAAATTTATTGCACAAGAAGAAAACAAGAAGGGAAATGAGGATGGATGTCCAAATCGGTGACTATGATGTGGTTTCAATCATCTTGGATCTAGGATCAGATGGAAATATCCTAAGAAAGCAAACATGGGAAATTATGGGGAACCCACAATCAGTTTGGTCCCCTATACAACTACGACTAGAAAATAAAGCCAATGTGTCGCCAATTGGTCAAGTACCTCATATACCTGTCGAAGTGGAAGGACTGGAGACATATGCACACTTCAACGTTTAACTTAGATTGTCGACGAAATCAACTCATACCCTATGTTGTTGGGAATTGGTTGGGTTAATGAAAATTTGGCGGTTATCAATTTCAAGAAAAGATTAATGACCTTTGAAAATCACGATATATGGATCATTTCCCCGTTGGATCCCAAAGAAGGACAAATATATGTCAAACCAATACAATATGAAGTCATGGGAGGATGGGATAATGCCTACAATATTTTTGAAGACTATATTAATCCCACTATGGACGAAGAGTTGGGCTGGTGAAGCACTAGCTCCGCATCATCGGACTCTAACGATGCACTAGAGAACTAGAAAAACTGGTTACATGAAGTATCGATAAGGAAATGTGCATGAGTCACTCAGTCACCAAGGTGGGTAGCAAAAAAAGTCATCGACTTGTCGACGTATGAAGGACTACCTAACTTCGCATTTTTAATTAGTGAATTCAAAGACAAAGTATCAGAATCTCCACGCCTGTTGGCGTTGGAAGAAGTACTGAAGGCTACTCTGACAGGATGGTGGGCTACGCACAAGGCCTCGATGGGATATTGGAAAGTATGTCGGTGACTGATGGAATTTTTATTTGGAGAAGATGCCTGCTACCTAGGGAAGAAATATGATGGAAGAAACAATCCCAATGATCATTTGGTCGCATGCCAAACCACATGGGTACTAAAACTGAAGGAATAGTGGGTCCATGTGTTTGTCCATTCACTAGATGAAATACCACAGAGGTGGTATGTTTCAATAGAACTGTGAAGGGAAACTACAACATGGGAAGAACTGTTTGTCAACTTTAGTCATACTTTCAGCTTTACAAATGACAATTTTTCCATCCATAATGCACTACAGGACATCCATGACAAAGTGTTGGAGATAGTTCCAGCCGAGTTACCGACAAAACCACATTGGATGATAACACCGCGAAAGATGATGACATGTTACAATGTTTCAGGAGAACCTGATGACGAAGATGATTCGAGAGCCATCGAAATTACAGAACTGAAGGGAAGTCATGACATCACAACACCAGAAGTACCAAATGATAAATTCAAGCAACCACTGAAACTAAAGAAGGTTAATATTGGGACAACAGAGGACCCAAATTTTGCTAACATTGGAGACTACTAGGATGATTTGATGATGCGGAAAGTCACATATCTACTACATGAGTTCTGGGACTTATTCCCGACCAAGTTTTTTGAGATGAAATATATTTCAAGCAAGTTGGACGAAATGAAGATTCTGCTTAAACCTGATGCAAAACCAATCAAGCAGCGACCATACAGATTGAATCCAATATACAAAGAGCACTTCAAGGCAGAATTAGAATGGATGATGGATGCTGGAATTATTGAACCTATCAAAGAATCTGAATGGATCAGTCCAATGGTTGTGTAGGAAAAAAATATGGGGGAAATACATATCCGTGTTGATCTAAGAAAGATGAATGACGTAAGCCTCCATGATCCATTCCCAACAACCTTTACTGACGAAGTATTGGAAGGAGTAAGACGACAAGCAATCTAATCAATTACAGACGCATTTTTGGGCTATCACCAAATAAGGATTGCGAAGGAAGATAGACACAAAACCACTTTCGTAAGAGAATGAGGATGTTTTTGAGTACACAATTATGCCGTTTGGTCTCAAGAATGCATCGACGATTTTTCAAGGTTAGTTGTCATCGCGTTCAAGGAATTCTTTCAAAAATTCCTGGCAGTATACATGGATGATTGGACCATTTATGGCATGGTAAAATACCACAATGCAAATCTTCGATTGATGCTAGAAAGGTGTTGACAACATCAAATTTTGTTCAATATATAAAAGTGTGTATTGTGTACTCCATTTGGAATTCTGTTGGGACACATTGTCTATAAGGATGACATGATGGTCGATCCTACCAAGATTGCAGTAATCGTTAACTTACTAGAACCTACAACCGTAAAACAACTATGGGAGACATTAGGTCACACAGGGTATTATAGGAAGTTCATAAGAGGATGCACAATGATCACTGCATTGATGGATAAATTATTGAAGAAATATGCGAATTTCGAGTGGAACAACGAGTGCCAGAGAAGCCTCGATAGTCTAAATCAAAAGATGGTCGAAGAACCAATATTAGTTTTTCTGGATCATACGAAAGAGTTCCATGTTCATGTCAATGATTTTTCAGTCGCATTAGGGGCAATGTTGGCTCAACCAGTGGAAGGAGCAAATAGACCATCTGATTGTGTTTGCGAGTCCGAAGTTGTCTACGATAGAGAGAAACTACACAATGACATAAAAAGAAGGGTTGGCGATGGTATATTCCTTACAAAAATTTTGTCACTACTTGTTAGGAGGACATTTCAAAATGTTTATAGATCACTCTGTAGTGAATTACCTAGTCAACAAGCTCATGTTGGGGGGGAATATCTGTCGATGGTTGCTACTATTCCAAGAGTTCAATTTCAAGATCATTGTGAAACTAGGAAGGTTGAGCGTAGGACCATATCATCTATCAATGATAGAGTCAGGCGAAGAACCAAGCAACATCGAGGATGGATTTCGTGATGCGCATTTGTTTAAAACCGAAATGGTGGAAGACCATTACAAACAGATCATCCAATTTTTGGAAACTAGAAAAACTCCATAGGAGTTCATGACGAGTCAGAAGAAGCAACTTGTTGTCAAAGCTGCTGACTTCCACTTGATCGCAGGACAACTATACAATATGGGGTCAGATGAAATTCTATGTTGATATGTTCTTCCACATGAACATGAAAGAGTATTGGCTGAGGCACATGACGAGATAGAAGGAAGACATTATGGAGGTTCTGTAACCTCTAGGAAGATACTTCAAGATGGTTTATGGTGGCAGACAATGCATGGCGATGCCACAGACTACGCTAAAAGCTATGATGTATGTCAGACAACGAGGAAGCCATCCCAGAGAGATGAAATGCTATTAGTACCTCAGATAACGCTACAACCATTTAATAAATGGTAGTGGAATTTATTGAAACCATCAGTCCTCCAGGAAAAAGAACAAGGGCACGATATGTCATTACTACAAAATACTACTTGACAAGATGGGATGAGGTAGAACCTGTGAAGGATTGCACAGCTGTAACAACATCACAGTTCCTGTTCGATAGCGTAGTCACTAGATTTGGATGTCCTAAGATATTGATGAGCGATGAAGGGGATCACTTTGTCAATCAAATAATTGGAGCAATGACTGAGGAATTTTAAATTCAACATAAGAAAAGTACTCCATGTCACCCACAAGCGAATGGAGTAGTCAAGGAATTCAACAAGATATTGGAAAACATGTTGACAAAGGTATGCACCACAAATCACAAAGATTCAAATCTGAAAATATCCATAGTATTATGGGCCTACATGATGAAATGCAAAAGATTGACGGGACAAACAACATTCAATTTAGTTTATGGACAAGAAGCGGTAATTTCGATGGAATATATCATTCCTAGTCTATGCATAGCAACAACAACCGGCATGATGGACAAAGGAGAGGTCGAAGATAGATTGGCACAACTATTACAACTTGAAGAGGACTAGTTCATCTTTGTATTTCATTAGAAAGTAGAAAAGGATTGACAGAAGGCATGGCATGATCGCCATGTGAAGGCGAAGCAATTCCAGCGTGGAGATATGGTTCTCCTCTATGACAACAAGTTTGCAAGGCACCTGGGTAAGCTGTAGATGCATTGGTTAGGTCCCTATGTCATTCATTTCATTAACGACGAAGGTGTGACACAATTGCAGCAATTAGATGGAGTATTGTTTCCAAAATTTGTGAACAAAAGTTGTCTAAATCCCTACCGGGATAGCTAGGTGTTGTACCAATGACGAAAGTCATGGTGAAAAAAAAATATAATAATAATAAATAATATATAGAGAAAAGTTCAGAAGGGAAGTGTGTTAACAGATGAAAAAAGAATACTAAAAGCAGAATCACAACAAAGTTTGAAGCTTGGCGATATGGGACAAAGTGTGAAATGGTCAAATCCGACAATAAATTTGACAATTACACCAAACAGGTGGTGGAGAAAGTGGAGCAAGAGAAAGAGAAATGATGAAAGAAGAACAACCAGAATTTGGGACTACAGTAGCGCGCTTGACTAGGAAGAAAAGGAGCGTGAATCACCCAATCACTCAAGACCGAAGGACTAAGACAACTTGGATCTCGATGAGGGAAGGTGCAACAGAAGCAGAATCTAGCCCATTGACTATGACCATGAAGGAATCAACGATGCAGAAAGGACTGATGATAGATTATATCCTGGGGTACGTAATACTGAGGAAGTCAGGGGCACCAACGGTCCGCATGAGCAAGAAATAGAAGTACACTATCAATATGCTCGCGACCCCTCAGGGAGTCTGCGTAATGATGGATATAGTCCTAAGGTTGCAGAAGCTACAATATAGTGACCACGGCATTTTGGCATACCCAAAATACACAAAAGACACATATGAGTAGAGAACACATGACGACAAGGGCTCCATCATCATAGAACCGACACAATGGGAATTGGGACTGCATCTGTTGGGGATGTTGTCGATTATCCAAATGCCGCACTTTGGATGATTCCTAGAGGTAAATGCGTGTGTGAAGAAATTGTTAGCATGATTCGATGGCAGATATCTATGTTTAGGGACAAAGGTACCTATTATAGTCAATTTGATATCTCAAATCACCGGCTTACCTAAAGTAGGGGTCGACCCATCCCAATACTTCAAAGGGAAGGATAAAGACAATAAGTTGTCCGCAAGACTTAAAAACAAGTTTGGGGTGATAAAATAAAAAAGGTGTGCTTCATCCATACAATCAATGAGCAGGTAGTCAAAATTGGAGCAACTTTGCTGGCAGTAAAGGTAGTGCATAGGAACATGCTGAATCAATGCATGTCGGGGGTTATCGCATGCGTCGAGCATTGCGCGGTGGGGGCATAGATGAATTGGTCCCTATTTTTTCTGAATGAACTAATGGAGGACGCCATATTGGTGCAAGAGGTGGGGAATCCATTCACTTACTCTTGGATACTGATACTCATCGCACTAGTTGGTTGGATGGAACTAACACATTATCAGGGAATGGAGGTTGATGATGTCAACATTTGCATAGGAACGCAACACAAGAACCTATGGGAACTCAACAACAAGGAGAGGAAAACTGACAATAACATATAGTTTTATCTGTACTTGGATGCACTATGGGATACAAAAGTGAAGGTGCCACGACTCACAGATGAAGCCGCGAGCAAGTATCGTAAGATTACACGAATGGAAATGGGGTTGCATGCCATATACATTTAGGAACTACAAGATCTAGAGAACCAATTTCCCATGACACAATTTAAGCTGACCTAAAAAGAGTTGGATTCCATTATAGCAGAATGTCCAATAGAGTGGAAAGTGTCAGTAAGTGAGGAGGACTTGTCTGACCTAGGAGAGGGGCCATCGGTAGATGTCCTGCTGACCCAAGAGATGCCTAAGGATTCAAAAGAGGAAGATGATTCACAAGAGGAGGCATTGTCTGCAATCCCAACCAAATCGAACCTAGAGAGACAATAAGAAGATGCACACATGAAGCACTGTTTCAAGCAGTGTGAAGGGAGGAGTACCGCAGGGCTCTCTATGAACAAGTGAACAAGGTAGTAGTTGCAATTGCCATAGCTACCAACTAGAATACTACCAAGATATTGCAGCATACCATAGGGTACTTCCATTAGGTTACAGGGTTGTTGCAAACACTGACAAATGCAGTACTGGAGATGAGGGTACCACATGAGGGTGCATTGCAAAGAGTAGCCAAGGTGCACATGGGAAAGAAAGTGTGGCTGGTACAGATTGTACCAAAATCAATTATGACAGGGAATGAGGACACAAACTCTACACTAAAAAAGTTTGACTTGATTAGTTTCAACCTCAACAAAATCCCAATGCACATGCTGACACACGTTTAGGTGGCTCCAACTGAAGAAATCAGAGACCGGGAGGAGACAGTTCATGATCAATTGGTGCAGTCTGAGCAACAAACAAAGAGCGTTAAAACATATATTTAGCGAATAAAGATGAAAAATAAGGTAGTCCTCAATGAAAGAACAAAGGAATGTCATGACAGGAATTGACTAGAGAGAGAAATATCGATGGCTTGCGAAGAGATTCCGAGCATTACTCCAGAGATGTTTGCGGAAGCGAAGGTGTTGCGACTAGGAAAACTTGTGGCTGATTTAAGGAAAGAAAAAGAGGTGCTGCAGGATCGAGCAATACCAAGCACACCACTAGAGAAAATGGTGACAAGAAGAGGAACAATTGAAGACACCACAACAAAAATTGTGGAATATGAAAAGGCAGTCCAAATGATAATAGAAGAAATCACATAGTTTTGGGGCAATTTGGTGCAAGACGAGAAGCTGCACCAATTGGAGGCACAAATAGGTGAAGTTGAGGAACAACTGACAACACAATAGGGACCACTCAAAGTGATTCCCCCACTTTCACATGTGACTAAGGAAACAAAGCTTAAATAGTCGAAGCATCCCATCAATAAGGCACGCACAAGGCACTAGAGGAGGTCGACATAGTTGGATGAATTGCAGGGCACAACCGTGCAAATGACGCTAAAATCTATGGAGGAAACCACAAGGACAAAGGATTCCTTAATAAAAGTTCAAAAAATGAATGAAGATCAATCAACAAAGTAGGAAGTAGACCAGCGGGTAGAAATCAAAAAGATGGTCAAGGAATTTGTTGATCAAGTTAAAACTGGATATGATGCCTTCAAGGCAAAGATGAATGAACTAGTGATTTCCAGCTGGAGTGGCTCAAGGGAGAGGCATATGTTTGTGTTGGGGTCTAGTTGGAAAGGGGTTCGGAGGCGCAAAGCGCACCTCTACCATCGACAAAAGGGATGTCGACACAAAGAAGAATCGATTGTGGTGAAAGGAGGAACTGACAAGTTAGGAAATTTTGGTCAAATTAGTTAGAATATCGGTTAAGTGGACCATTTTTGTAACGAATTAATAAGTCTATAAGTATATTTAGAAGTAGTATCATTATCAGAGGAGGTAAGAAGTGATGGGAGAAAAACTAATATAGTTCAGAGGAACGAATGTATTTTCTGGTCTAAGGCTAATCTACCAAGAAGTTCTATCTTTTTGCGATGTATTTCTGGGATTAATGTAATGAAGACTCTGTTGGTGACACAATTATGTTTATTTTCTGTATTTTTGTGAGATGTGTTCAATAATGAATGATGCGAAGTCTATAATGTTTCGATCTCTGTTCTTTATGGATAAATTTGAATGATGTGAAGTTTATTGATTTATTATATGGCATAGGTTTTCCTACTTTGAATATGAATCTGGATTACGATAACATGTCTTTATTGAGTTAAATCCGAGCTAATGCAAATGAATTGATCACTCTAATAGGTTAATAGGAACCATAGATCTATGGATGTTGCGATAGAACAACAGATAGTGCGGAAGTCCTCTTCCCTCTACAGAAAATTGGTTCTTGCAGCCTTCCCTTAGACATCTCAGGTGAGACTGCACCTCCTTCACAAGTGTTGCTAGATAGGGTAAAACCTGTTCGACTCGATGTTTAGGGAATTTGCGTCGATGGGTGTCAACAGAATTGTGGAGCGAACCCCCTGTCAATAGGATAGTGTCAATAGTCACATTGTCTCAGAAGAGGGCTTAGTAGTGGACCTTGTTAAAATAAAGGAAATACAAGAATGGCCTACTCCAAGAAATGTATATGAAGTTAGATCATCCATGGGTTTGGCTAGTTATTATAGAAATTTTATAGAAGCCTTATCTTGAATTGAAAATCCAATCACATCTTTACAGAAGAAGGGTGTGAAGTTTGTTCAGATCCATAAGTGTGAATATAACTTCAATATTTTAAAAGAGTTACTCACCTATTCCCCAATATTAAAAATCTTGGATCCAAATAAAGAGTATGTGGTTTGCACAGATGCATATTTGGATGGATTCGGTGGGGTTATGATGCAAATTGAGCATGTTATTTTCTATGAGTCACAGAAGTTAAAGGAGCATGAGAAGAACTATGCTACTCATGACATTGAGTTAGTTTCGATATTTCATTCCCTCCGGATGTGGAGACCTTATCTCCCGAGGAATAAATTTGAATTAAAGATCAATCATCATAGCTTAAAGTACTTGTTTGAGAAGCCGCAATTGAATCCTATACAAGTGAGATGGGTTGAGTTCCTAATTAGTGAATATAATTTTAAAATTAAATACATTAAAGGAAAGGTAAATTTAGTGGTAGATGCACTCCACAGAAGTAATAAAATTTTGAATATTTCAGCAATTAGTAATTGGAAATATGATTTAAAAAATAGATTGCTTGAAGCTTTAAAGGAAGATGGTCATTATCTACAGGTTGTAGTTGTGTTGTAGGAAAGAAACAAGCCACTAAATTTTGCTAACTATATGTTATATAAATACATGATTCTTCATTTAAATGACATAATTTATATACCAGATAAAGGTGGTTTGAGGAAGTTGATATTGGAGGAAATGCATAATGTTTCTTATGCAGTCCATCCAGGTTACTAGAAGACTTTAACAGCAGTAAAAAATGAGTACTTTTGTCCAAGTATCAAGAAATATGTGGCTAAGTACATATATTAATGCCTATAATGTCACAGAGTAAGAGCAAAGCATAAACATCCTGCTGGACTACTCCATCCATTTCCTGTTCCAGAATGGAAGTGGGATGTAGTTACCATTGATTTAATTACCAAATTTCCAAAGAACATTGAAACAACACGACTCAATCATGGTAGTGGTTGAAAAGTTAAAAAAGTCAGCCCATTTCATACCAGTTTAATCAACATTTAAACTAGCCAAAATTGCACATATTTACATGAAGGAAGTTCCCAGACTACATGGTGTTCCTAAGGCAATTGTTTCTAACCGAGATTCCAAGTTTACTTCGAATTTTTGGAATGGTTCGTTAAGAGATTTTGGAACCAAGACCAACTTTTGTACAACTTACCATCTATAATCAAATGGGAAAAATGAGTGCTAAATCAACTCATTGAAAATATGCTTAGGATGTATGTTATGGAGAAACCTAAAAAGTGGGAAAATTATTTGTATTTAGTAGAATTCACTTACTACAATGGATATCAGGCATCATTAAAGATGAGTCCATTTGAAGCACTTTACGACATCAAGTGTAATATTCAATGAATTGGGATAAGCCAGTGGACATGCTTATAGTTGGCCCAAAGATGCTTCAAGATATGGAACATTAGGTAGCCAAAATTAAACAGAACTTGAAGGAAGCTCAAGACAGGAAAATAATTATGCAGATAAAGAAAGAACTCTTGGAGAGTTTCATGTTGGAGACAGAGTGTTGTTGAATATTAAATGAAGAAAAATATCATTAAGACTGGGAAACTGTAAAAGTAACATCTAGAATCTATAGACCATTTGAAGTCCAGAGCATGTTTGGAAAAGTGAATTATGAAGTAGATTTACCGCCTTCAGTAAAAGTCTATAATGTTTTCCATGTTTCATTATTAAATACATATGTTTATAATTCTGATCTTGTGCTTGATTGGTTCGTGATCTAGGTGGAACATAATGGGGAATTTCCAGCATAGCCGGTTCACATCCTGGACAAAAGGATCAAAAGACTCAAGAGAAGAACTGTAGGATAGGTAAAGGTCCAGTGGATCCACTACATTCCCGAGGAAGCCACTTGGAAACTGTAAGACTGAATGAGGGAAGAATATCCCTATTTATTATGTAATGTATATTTGTAATTAGACTTGATTTTGTTTAATGAATTTTTGAACAGTTAAACACCGACGATGATGTAGCCTTTAAGGGTTAGGGGAATGTAATAACCCTGGCACGTTTAGGTTCAATAATTATTTTTATATGTGAATTACTGTAAGGTTGTACATTCATATATACATTTCACAACTGATTGCGATGAGGATGAATGATGAAAGAACGAGGATCCAAGCTTTCACCAGAGGTTGAAAGGGAATTTAAAGTTGTATTATCCCTAAACCTTACTTTAAACCTTTTTAAAGTCTAAATTTTATGATTAAGTCTTAAACCCTATTTAACCCTAAGAAAAAATTAGGGGATGAATAAGAAAGGATTAAAAGTTAATTAATAGTTTAATTAAAAGTTACTTAAGCTTGAATGTGGCTCGTTGTGTGAAACCATGTGTGGGAAGGCATAGGAGTTAGATTCCCAAGTGAATTCACTGTGGAAGAAAAGTTGATTAGGGGATGCAAGTTAATAATTTTATTTTTTTTGGCTCATGTTTTGGAATTTTCAACTCTCGACGGTTGACATTGGCAAGGCCGAAATCGATAGTGTTAAGTATGGTCAACGTTGTTGGATCAAAGGGAGTATTTAACCACCAAATTTGTTTGTTGCATTGGATGTAAGTTATTGGATCTAGTTCAAGGATATATTTAAGCTTGTTTATGTTTGTTTAATGAATCTTAAGTGGAGGTTAGGATTTATTTGGGTCCTCTTAAGCTCGTTTCATGTGTGTTAAACTTATTTAAATTTTATATTATGAATGTTTAACTATGCTTCCATTGTTTAGAGAATTGTGATTATTATCTTGATTGTTTTGTTTTAAAATTAAAATTTTTATTGATTTTACTTAGTTACAGATTCTTTATCTTTGTAACTGTGTAGAGCTTAGGTGCATTACATTAGTTCTATCCATCATGCTTGAGTGGAAGGAAAGGGAGTGGGATGATGGACATGTTGATGTCGTGAGACACCAACTAACTTTGGATTCGTTGAGAGATTATGAGATTCTAAATTCCTTTGAGAGGGATAAGATGTGAAAACATTAGTGTCTCTCCTTCACATGGGATTTGAGTATTCTCCTTTTCCTCATGTAATTTATGTATTATCGTGGCCCTATTTCTTTAAGGAACAATAGTAGCATTAAATCCTTGTTCCTTTTCTCCTTTTGGAAGCTAGAAGAATAAATAATTAATGGTTGCACTTGGGAATTCTTGCTACTCATCTTTAACGATGAATCAAAATATCGCCCATGTCTCATGTCCTCCTTATTAATCCTTTTATGGACATAAGTTTCTCTTCACACCACCTAGATAGAATGGGTTCTTATTCTTTAATCTTCTTCCACAGAATGGGCAATATCTACTAATTGCATAGGCACACTTCAACAAATTCGACATTTAGTGGCAGTTGTATTCCACCTCCAAAAGTCACTTTTGTGGGTGGTTTTGGCTTTGGAGGCGGTCTTGACAAAACCGCCCCTAATAGC
>LPNX010491584.1:479320-573342 GCA_001517045.1 Pseudotsuga menziesii
CTTTTGGGGGCAGTTCTAAACCCCCTCCAAAAGTGACTTTTGGGGGCGGTTCTAAACCAATTTTCGGGGGCGGTTTTGGCTTTGGAGGCGGTCTTTACAAAACCACCCCTAATAGCACCGACGCCAAAAAATTTTCCTTTTAGGGGAGGTTTTGGAAAAGATCAAAACTGCCCCTAAAAGTGACTTTTAGGGGTGGTTCTAAACCCCCCCCCCAAAAGTGATTTGGGGGTGGTTTTGGATTTGGAGGTAGTCTTTACAAAACCACCCTGAATAGCACCGACGCTAAAAGTTTTGAATTTTAGGGGCGGTCCTGGAAGAGATCAAAATTGCCCCTAAAAGTGAATTTTTGGGGTGGTTCTTCTTCCCCCCCCCCCCGCAAAAAAAAAAGTCATGTTTGGGGGTGGTTCAAACCCCCCCACAAAAGTCACTTTTAAGGGAACATATAAACCCCCCTCTTAGGTACCTATGGGGGCAGTTCAAAACCCCCCTCGTAGGTACCTATGGAGGTGGTTCAAAAACCCCCCTCGTAGGTACCTACGGAGACGGTTCAAAACCCTCCTTGTAGGTACCTACGGAGACAGTTCAAACACCCCCCCCCCCAAAAAAAAACTCTTTACAAACCTTTGGGGGCGGTTATAAACCCCCCTCGTAGGTACCTACAGAGGCAGTTCGAAATCCCCCCTAAAATGCTTTACAAAACTTTAGGGGCGGTTATGAACCCCCTCATAGTGACATATGAAGTCAGTTTAGAACCCCCCTCATAGCCATAATAGATCATAATAAATTATATTTTATTTAAAACATCAATATTGCAATATCATTAGGGCGCGAAGGAATTGAACCTTCAACCTACTGCTTGTAAAGCAGTTTCTCTACCATTGAGCTAGAACCCTTTAAGAATTAGGGAAAGGGGCAATATTAACACCAATATTGCATCATTTGTAATTCTAAGAAAAGACTAATAATCCCAACATTGTTTCTAACTTAAGATACCTAAGATAGTAGTCTAAATGGCTCTGACTTTATAATTTGGCTGAACTTGAAAGGTTTCATATGCAACATTGATTCAATAAAGAAAACAAATAAACGTTTTGCAGGACAAAGTTGGCATTCAAGTTCATACACATACTCTAGAAGTGAACATCTAACTAGAATTTCAAGTATTCATGGATAAGAATGAGTATCTTTTCTAATGGTTGCTTGATGGATCCATGTAAGAGTAGCCTTCTCTTAAAATTTATGTCAGTAGATTAATGGGTTCCACAATTATAACATATTTACACCCAACTCAATCGAGTCTGGTGATATAAAAAGCATTCAACTACACTATTGAGAAATACAAAGATTAAAACTTGCATAGCACGGATAAATCTATAATCTTTTCTAAGATAAACAACTCATAATGAGATATTGAATACGTGCAACTGATATAATCACGAATGAACACCGCCATCACTCAAAAGGCCAATGAGATGAAGTGTTCCATTTTCAAAGCACTCCTTAATGTATTTAAACCCTTATCCCTCATAGATTTTTCCAGAGGCAAGAGCATAATCCACTAATTTTTCTCTACACCCAAAGCCAAAATCAAAGTTAATATGTTTCCCATTCTAAAAGATGTAGCACAAATAAATAGTAGAAATATCCTTTCAGTTACCATTTATACAATTATAAAGTAAATCTTATACAAATATCATATGATATCACCCCAATTTGTAAGGTGGTCAATAAATTAACTATTACACAACCATTATTTCAACAAAATGTTAATGCTTACCAAATATTAATGCATGGAAAAATACCCTATGTATAGGATTCTCATAAGTCACTCTGAATGCAGAAATGTTCCAGATGCAAGATATTCCTTCTTCACTCTAATCCTTGACAATTTTCATCAATAATTTTCCAAAAGTAAAAAAACCACAACAAACAAAAATAAAGTGAGTTGCTTGTTACCTTATTGGAAAATAACAGATATCAAGCATAGTAAGTCATAGAGGATAGTATAGTTGAATAAGGATTTTGTTCCTTCTTTGAAGGATCTGGAAAATAGAGTAAGAGTTTTATTTAATACATTTGAGTCATTTAGATGGATAACTTAGCTTTAGCTTACAGATCTTGTTAGCTCGCAAAAGCCTTTAGGTAGCTTAATTAGCTCAAGGAAGGTTCGATCAAGAGGAACAAGCTCAAAGTTTAGACTCTTGGAGCTTACACAAAGAGAGAGAGAGAGGTCTCTATTTATAATGATAGATCCATTGTATTTAGGTTCAGATAAAGGACCATTATGAAATAAGATCGTATGCATGTATTTTTGGGTTAATCGAGTTTATTGATTGAGTTTGGAAGCAATTTCCCATTTGAATAATATCTTATGACCACGTTGACTGTATGGTTAGTTGAATGAAAAAATGTATTGAGTATTGAAATTTACACACAGTAAGTCACTTTTAGCCGTGCATTGCAAGATAGATCCACAATGTAGGAGAGATTGGTTAACAAGTTGACGATGGTGATCAAGGGGTGAGTCGATCAACGACTAAAGAGGAATTTCGTTGACTAAATAGCGAGAAAGTTAAAGGAAAATCTGTTGCTAAGTTGGAAACTAATCATTGCAAGGATGAAGAAGATCAAATGTTAAGAATGTTCTTGCTGCAGATCAATGACGGATAACTATTTCGTTGGGCGAACTAGCACGATAGAATAAATTCCTGACTAGTGCGATACTTTATAAAATCCACCCTATGCCAATTTAAGTCCACCATTGATCTATATCTGACAGTTGTTAGTCCATTTCACCAATGATCTAGCAAGCGGGTTAATTGCGGAAGCTAGGCACAAAATCATTGTGTAATCCAGTTCATCGATGGTAATATTTGTGTAATATTTGGGCCACACATGAGCATGTGTTGGGAAGTACGGTTGTAGACGAGGATCCTAGCCACGCTTGAGCACATGGTGGCGAGTATAGTTTTAGGCCCAAAGGGATGTATAAGGGAGATTCATAGCATAGGACATATATAGTCTTTAAGGATCATAGGATGCCAATCCAGGATGATGAAGGTTAAGTACATAACCGTTATGATGGTGAGGTGGCCACCACCCTTATATTCTGAAGCAACTCCTCCCTCTGCTCAATGACCTCTATGGAGTATCCCGGCCTCTTTTGTGTCTTTTGTGTCGAAAGGGCTCATGACTGTGTTTTCTTCTTTGAAGCACTGGTCCTTGGTGAAGATTCTATCTCCACCATGGCTCCCAAATGCTCTCATAGGGGAATATTGGGGTTGGGGGAAGTCTCGGCTGAAAATCGTGATAAGGGCCGTGTGACTAGAGCCCAGATATAAGCGAAGGAGGCTGCTGAATGCTCGTAACACCCTGGTTTTGACCCTATCTGCATTAAATATATATGATGTATATGTTGTAATGGATCATGGTGTGGAGCTATAGGAAAATTCCCCACCATTGATTGTCGTATTATGTTTCAGCGATGCCGATGGTATTTTGTGCTAATTAGGCACGTTATAATGTTGGACACCATGTACATATGCAAAATTAATTAAAAAACCCATAATCGGCTATGTCGATGCAACAATAATGAAAAGGGCATGATTTCCTAAGGTTAAGGGGGGGGATGTCTAACCCTTGGGAGCCATTGGGGAACAACCAAGTGTCAATTGATAAACCCACCTAGATGTCAAACATCTTGTTTATCTTAATCACCCTTCCTTTGTCTCATTCAACCACTGAATTAATTTCGTGGGTTGGTTGGGGGCAGTTATTTCCTTGGGAAGACACCTGCATGGGAAGCCACGGAAGTTGGCAGGATCATTCATTCACTCACATGGGCAGGGAACCATCCATTCAGTCATCCCGTCATTCCATGATTCCATCTACACGCAGGTGGTTGTTTTTTCGTTTTTCCTCACCTCAGGCAGATAGTAGTGTTCTCCTTTCCCTGATTGAGTATGTGTAGTTTCTCTTCACGTTTTGTGGGTCTGAGTGTGTGAATCCACCTTCACGTAGGTCGTATTCTTCCCCTCACATAGCTGAGAGATCGTTGTTGGTTTCCCCATGAATTTTGGGTTTCTGTTGAGTTGTTTTGGCCATGATAGGGCCAAGAATGACTCTGGAGTCATTCTGCTCGGTCTGAGATGTGTATTACCTAATCTAATTTTTCTATTTGGTGTTTCCCTTAAATCCCAGGGTTGTGAATTATTGTGTTTGGCTGTGTGTGCAAAGTGGTTGGTCTTTGGACTGTTTGGGAGTGGAAATGGATCCCGAGTGTGCTTGATAAACCTAGTGTGTGCAAGAGCCTCACATACAGAGCTAGAGGGCTGGCTTTCTTCTCTACACCCCCTGAATAGCACTGGAAGGGAAGTCATGGCCTGAGGGAGTGTGCAGTAGAGAAGGGGATGATTCCTTGTGTTTGGTGCATGTGGATGCTATAGAAGTCAGGCTAGCTCTGGTGTAGGTGTCCTTATCTCTTCAACTATCCCACTAGCTTAGCATCCAGTGTTTCCACCTCCCGAAAACCTGATAAACCCAACACTGTTGGCTTGGCTATGTATTGTTGCATACCCTTGGCCTGATAAACCCAACCGTGTTGGTTTGGATGAGTGGTGTATCCTTGGCTACGTGTGAGTCTGCTAGTTCCCCCTTATCCCTTGTAGAATCATGCCCAGCTCGGGGGTGGCAGTGTTGCTAAGAGATTGATGAGCACACTGGCTTATGGTTGGGTGGAACGTTGCAGCAACGTAGCTGGTTGCGGGACGAGATTTCGTGAAGATAAGTATTCTTGTGATTAAATCCTTGCAACTGTATTATTTTATGAATGAACATGATGAATGCTTATATGCTGTGAATGTATGTTACTGATGTACTTGCTTCCGCTGTATGTCTAAGAAATTAGGCCTTTGCATATGTGTTATGATTAATGTTGCTTGCATTCTACATTTGTGTATGAATTTTATTCCAATGCATTTTATACTTCAAGTTTCTGTTCATGGGGCATGGTTTCCTAGGTTGATTAGTAAGGTATAGTCATGTCCTCTCTGTTGAATCGAGGGACGGGGACATGACATATTGGTATTAGAGTCCAAGGTTGCTGCAGTGGGCCTCAATGGGCTGAGTTGAGCACTAACAATAGTAGACAGAAAAATTCTCAAAATTTTCTAAGTGAGGAAAATCCTCTGTGACGGATGAGAAATGTGAAGCAGATCCGCAACGATAGATGACAATCAAAGATCCTTCCCATGCGGAAAAGACTTTGGAAGTTTCTTCCCCAATATGGCGGGTGTAAGATGAATTTCGAGCCGCTATAGCAGCTGGGTCACCTAGAGGGAGCCAATAGGGGCGAACCAATACATGGCGGATAGAACTTAAGTTTGGAGCCGCTACAGCAGCGGCTGAAGTAGGGAGTTTTGCCGATGGCGTCCGACACGAAAGGAAAAATGCCAAAAATTTTCTAAGTATCGATGACGATGGCTGGATTGATAAATTTGAGTCGACGTGGTAGTGGCATGAAAAATATGAAGGAGCCACTTTGACGGGCGAAATATAAGGACCGAGCTACAACATCGACTGGAAGAGGAAACGTCTCCCAACACGACGCGGTGGGCAGGAATTGAGGATCGAGCTGCTACGGTGGTGAAGGTAAAAGAAGGATAGGAGTCGCAGTAGTGGACGAAAAATGGGAAATGCGCTGCAATGATGGATGATTTGGCAGGTTTTGGATCGGCGTGGTGGTGGCTAGAAAAAGAATATTGAGCCACAATGACGACGGGTAAGAAAGAAAGAAAAAGCTGCTACGATGGCGGAAGGGAAAAGATGATGGAGTCACTACGGTGGGCGAAAGTCAATTTTTTTTTCCGCTATAGCAAAAGAAAACCAAAGATTGAGCCGCTATGGAGACGGGTGGAAAAATATGTTGGAGTCACAACGTAGCAGGGTGGAAAAGGAAGATGGAGCCGATACGTCGACTGAGTTTCACAGATCGGAAGAAAACTGAAGTTTGAGCTGATACATGGATTTTGTCAGGGATTTCTAGCATATTTTTTTAGTGGAATTTTAGGGGATAGAAAGATGGAAAATGGCAGCGAGGTTATGCACCAGATTGCGCAAAATTGAATAATTTACAAAATGAAAATGAGGGACCTGCCCTTGACCCACCCTACAGTGGTACAGGGAAGCCACAAGGGGGCAAGCCCCCTTGACCCCCGTCGTCCCCTTCAGATAGTCATTCTTGTGAAAATAAAAAACTGTTTGAAATTGATTATATGAGGTTTCCCAGTCAAGGTAAGTGATTTATGATTGATTGACAACTAACAATTGTGTTACTAACACATTTTTGCATAAATCTAGTTATCCTCAAAGAGGCAGTATTCTAGATAGTGCATTTTGGTAAGGTAAGTTGTGGTTCAGCCATGAGAACCCATGACAGATATGATGCACGGGATTCCTACGAGCATGGGTGAGATGCTATGGGGGAAAATTTCAGAGTTGGAAATGATGATATAGAGTCTAATGGAAGGAGATTTCAAGAGACTTTGCTATACATTGCAACTACCATGAGAAGCTTGATTAAAGCCCAAGAAGAGCAGCATCAGTTGAATGCTGCTATGTTGTAGAGTTTGACAGACTTGCAAAGAAAGATAGACTCTAGATAGGGTACAGTAAGACTAGAAGGTAATAAGAGCGGTACCAGAAGAAGAAGAAGGACTTCTAGTAGGTCATCCGACTCAGAAGAATCTAGTGGGGATTCAAGCTCTTCTTCTCATAAGAGCAAGAGAAAGAGGTGCCATATGTATTTCTCTCGAGATGAATTTAAGAAGGCTAAACCTCCTACATTTGATGGTGAAGTAAAGACTGGACAAGAAGCTGAAGCTTGGATTCTTGGGATAAAGAAGTATTTCCAAGTTAAGGACTATTCAGGAAACATGAAGGAAAGGGTTTCCATATTCAATCTGAATGGGAGGGAATCCATTTGGTGGGAGCACCTCAAACAGGTAAAGAGGATCAGTGAAAGAAGGCTTAAGTGGAAACAGTTCAAGAAGTATTTCAAGTAGAAGTACCTCTCTGACAGGTACTATGATGACACAATTAAGGAGTTCCATGAGCTGAGATTGGGACAATAGACCATGTAAGAGTATGCAAATAATTTCTTGGAGTTTTTGAGGTATGTAAGGTACATCAGGGATGAAAAAGTGAAGATCTAGCATTTCCTGACTGGATTGCCTCAGTCTTACAAATTCTAATTGAGTTTTTTGAACCTATAACTCTAGAAGAAGCAATAAGGAAGGATAAGTACTGCTATGAGGAAGGAAAAGGAAAACTTGATTACCAGAAGACATGGATGGAAAAAAGGAATGGGAATTCTGACCAAAGGAAGAAAGGTTTCAAACCTTCTAACTTCAGGAATCAATAGAAGAAACCATCACAAGCTGAGAAGCAGCTAGCGAAAGAGATGGGAGAAAATCCTAAAGAGCCACAGCAAAACAGGGGGCCACTTCAATGTTGGAAATGTGGAGGACCCCACATGCGCAGGAATTGTACACTTGAGAATGAGAATGCAAGGCTAGCTTACAACCTTCAAGAGGCAGAAACAGTGGGTCAAGTGGCAAGGACCGTCCCTAGGATTTATGTAGCACTAGAGGACTGCCAGGTGGACACTAGTCAACGGTGGTTGAAGTTGCAGGTAATATTGTCGAGCAATCTGTTTCTATTTTAATTGACCCTTGTTCTACTCACAGTTACATTACCCCTAGAGTAGTGGAAATTTGTGCTTTTAAGAAAGTAAAGCATAGGAAATCTTTGTTAGTTCAGTTAACCATTGGAACTAAAAGGAAGGTTAGTGAAGTGGTAGAGAAATGTCCACTAGTTATGAGTGGATTGGTCACTTGTGTAGATCTAAATGTTATACCACTTGGTTCCTATGATGTTCTCATTGGAATGGATTGGTTAAAAGCTCACAGGGTAAAGTTTGACTGTTGTAATAAGACTTTTGAATGCATGGATGAAAAAGGGAACCCAAGAGTTGTGAAAGGCATTCCAAAGGTGATTTCAGTAAGGCAGGTTTCAGCAATGCAGTTGAAGAAGTTCTGTGGGAAAGGTTTCCAGTTGTATGCAACTCATATTTTGGAGGCAATAGAGGATGAAACTCCTAGGTTGGAGGAGTTTCATGTGTTGCAGGAATTCAGGGATGTGTTTCCTGATGAGATTCCAGGGATTCCTCCAAAGAGGGACATTTATTTCACAATCAAACTTGTGCTAGGAGTGGCACCAGTGTCCAAGACACCCTACAAGATGAGCACACCAGAAATGATAGATCTAAAGATGCAACTACAAGAGTTGTTGGAAAAGAAGTATGTCAAACCAAGTGTGTCTCCTTAGGGAGCACCATTTCTGTTTATAAAGAAGAAAGATGGTACACTTAGGTTGTGTATTAATTATAGACAACTGAACAAAGTCACTGTGAAGAACAAGTATCCTTTGCCTAGGATTGATGGCCTCTTTGATCAAATGAGAGGAGCAAAGGTATTCTCTAAGATTGACTTAAGGTTTGGTTACCATCAGGTAAGAATCAAGGATGAAGACATTCATAAGATAGCCTTCAGGATAAGGTATGGAAATTATGAGTTTGTAGTGGTACCCTTTGGTCTCATGAATGCACCGACTACATTTATGTTCCTGATGAATAGTGTCTTTAGCAAGTATTTGGACAAGTTTGTTCTTGTATTCCTTGATGACATCCTTATTTATTCTAGGAATGATGAAGAGCATGAAGAACATATGAGATTGACATTACAATTACTTAGGGAGCATTAGTTGTATGCAAAGTTGAGTAAGTGTGACTTTTATACATATAGGATTCATTATTTGGGTCACATTATCTCAAATGAGGGCATATCTGTAGACCCTGAGAAGATTGAGGTCATTATGAATTGGCCTACTCCAAGAAATGTGACAGATGTAAGATCTTTTATGGGACTTGTAGGATACTATAGGAGATTCATTGAAGGATTCTCCAAGGTTGCACATCCAGTCACTTCTTTGTAAAAGAAGGGAATAAAGTTTGAATGGAGACCGAGGTGTGAAGAAAGACTCCAGCAGTTGAAGAATATTCTAACAAGTGCACCAGTCTTGAATATTGCAGACCCAGAAAATGATTTTGTGGTGTGTACTGATGGATGCAGACAAGGGCTTGGAGGAGTCCTTATGTAAGACAACCACGTGATATGTTATGAATCAAGAAAACTGAAGGAGCATGAGAAGAACTATGCTAATAATGACCTAGAACTTGAATCCATAGCATATGCTCTCAAGATGTGGAGGCATTACTTAATGGGCATAATATTTGAGCTAAGGACAGACCATTGTTGTTTGAAGTACTTGTTTTATCAACCAATGTTAAATTCTAGGCAAGCTATATGGCTAGAGTTTTTATGTGTGTTTGATTTCGAAATCAAGCACATAAAGGGAGAAGAGAATAAGGTAGCTGATGCACTCAGCAGGAAGGTGCAGGAAATGCATGTGGCATCTGTTAGTATTTCCTAGTCAGATTTGAGATAGAAGATTGTTAATCATACTGCTGGAGATGAATTGTATGAGCAGGTAAAAGACAGATTGCAACGGCAAAGTCTTGAGAAGAGGTATGAGGGATATAAATTGGAAGACGATGGACTTCTTACTTATAAAGGCAGAATTTATATTCCAAATGTAGTAGATACGAGGATAGTTGTTATGGATGAGATCCATTAAGCTCCATATTCTGGTCACCCAGGATATCAGAAGGTGATTGCTATATCCAGAAAGTCATATTTTTAGCTAGGAATAAAAAAGGATATGGCTGAGTACATTTCAAGGTGCATGAAATGTCAGTAGGTAAAGGTTGATCATCAACACCCAGCATGTTTGTTGCATCCTTTTCCAGTTCCAGAATGAAAATGGGAAGTTATTTCCATGGATTTTATTACAGGATTTCAAATGACTTGGAGACAACATGATTCCATCATGGTTGTGATGGACAAGTTGACAAAGGCAACAAATTTTATACCGGTTAAGTCTACGCATAAGACTGATGACATTGCAAAAATATTCATGAAGGAGATTTTCAAATTGCATGGATTGCCTAAGGCAATAGTCTCTGACAGAGATGTCAAATTTACTTCCAATTTTTGGAAGGGTTTGTTTGTGGATTTGGGTACAAAGCTGAACTTCAGCACTGCCTACCATCCTCATATTGATGGGCAGACGGAGAGGGTTAACCAGGTACTTGAAGACATGCTTCACATGTATGTGATGGATAAACCATCTGAGTGGGAGGATTATTTACACTTGGTAGATTTTTCTTATAACAATGGACAACAAGCATCCTTGGGGATGAGTCCATATGAATCTTTGTATGGAATAAAGTGTAGGACACCAGTGACTTGGGATAATCCAGTGAATAGGGTTGTACTTGGGCCATAATTGCTCAAGGAGATGGAGCAAGAGGTAGTAAAGATTGGGAATAATATGAAAGCATCCCAGTATAGACAAAAAATCTATGCAAATAAGCATAGGGTGAACAGAGAGTTCGGTGTCGGGGATCATGTTTACCCCAGAGTGAGGGAAAGGAAGAGTTCCTTGAAGCTTGGAAATTGTTTCAAGTTGTCACCTAGATATTGTGGGCCATTTGAAGTGCTGGAAAGAATAGGGCCAGTTGCATATAGACTTGCATTTCCTGCTAGCACTAGATCTCATAATTTTTTTCATGTTTCTTTGCTTAAGAAATATGTACATGATCCTAACCATGTGATAAATTGGGATGTGATTCAGGTGGAACCCAAGGGAGAGTTCCAAATCGAGCCAATGCGCATCCTCAACAGGAAGGTCACAATTCTTCAGGAGCGAGCCATAGTGCAGGTAAAGGTGCAGTGGGAGCAATACGGTCCCGAAGAGGCTACATGGGAGCTGGAGGATGCCATGCGATTGGCACATCCATTTTTTTTCAATTCTGTGGAGCACTAAGGTGATGCCAGTGTAGCATTTTGTTCAATTTTGTAAAGTACTGAGGATAGTGCTATTGAAGGGGGAGGGGATTGTAACACCCCAGTTTTGACCCCATCTGCATTAAATGTATATGATGTATATATTGTAATGGATCATGGTGTTGAGCTATAGGAAAATTCCCCACCATTGATTTTTGTATTATGTTTCGGTGATGCCGATGGTATTTTGTGCTAACCAGGCATGTTATAATGTTGGACACCATGTACATATGAAAAATTAATTAAAAGACCCACAACCGGCTATGTCCATGCAACAATAATGAAAAGGTCATGATTTCCTAAGCTTAAGGGGGGGGATTTCTAACCCTTGGGAGCCATTGGGGAACAACCAAGTGTTAATTGATAAACCCACCTAGATGTCAAACATCTTGTTTGTCTTACTCACCATTCCTTTGTCTCATTCAACCACTGAATTAATTGCCAGGATTGGTTGGGGGAAGTTATTGCCCTAGGAAGACGTCTGCATGGGCATTCATGGAATTTGGCAGGACTGTCAGTCCTTTCCCACACGCAATCCCAGAGACATGAGCATTTGTTCCCTCACATGGGTAGGGAACCATCCATTCGGTCATCCTGTCATACGATTCCATCTGCACGCAGGTGTTCATTTTTTCTTTTTTCCTCACCTCAGGAAGACAGCCGTGTTCTCCATTGCCCTATTGGGTATGTGTAGTTTCTCTTCACGTTTTGTGGGTATGGGTGTGTGAATCCACCTTCACGCAGGTCGTATTCTTCCCCTCACATAGTTAAGAGATCGCTGTTGGTTTCTCCATGAATTTTGGGTTGCTGTTGAGTCGTTTTGGCCACGATAGGGCCAAGAACGACTCTGGAGTCATTATGCTCGGTTTGAGCTATGTATTACCTAATCTGGTTTTGCTCTGTGGTGTTTCCCTTAAATACTAGGGCTATGAATTGTTGTGTTTGGTTTTGTGTGCACAAAAATTGGTCTTTGAACTATTTGGGAGTGGAAATGGAGCCTGAGTCTGCTTGATAACCCTAGTGTGTGCAAGAGTCTCACTAACAGAGCTGGAGGGATGGATTTCTTCTCTACACCCCCTGAATAGCACTGGAAGGGAAGTCATGGCATGAGGGAGTGTGCAACAGAGAAGGGGATGATTCCTTGTGTTGGGTGTGTGTGGATGTTATAGAAGTCAGGATAGATCTGGTACAGGTGTCCTTAGCTCTTCAGTGAGCCCATTAGCTTAGAAGCCAGCATTTCCAGCTCTTGATAGCCTGATAAACCCAACGTTGTTGGCTTGGCTATGTATTGTTGCGTACCCTTGTCCTGATAAACCCAACCATTTTGGTTTGGCTGAGTGGTGTATCCTTGGCTACATGTGAGTCTACTAGCTTCCTCTTATCCCTTGTGGAATCATGCCCAACTCGGGGGTGGTAGTGTTGCTGAGAGATTGATGAGTGCACTGGCCTATGGTTAGGTGGAATGTTGCAGCGATGTAGCTGGTTGCAGGACAAGATTTCCTGAAGATAAGTATTCTTGTGATTAAATCCTTGCAACTGTATTATTTTATGAATGAACATGATGAATGCTTATATGCTGTGAATGTATGTTATTGATGTAATTGTTTCCGTTGTATGTCTAAGAAATTAGGCCTTTGCATATGTGTTATGATTAATGTTGCTTGCATTCTACATCTGTGTATGAATTTTATTCCAATGCATTTTATACTTCATGTTTATGTTCATGGGGTATGGTTTCCCGGGTTGATTAGTAAGGCATAGTTGCATCCTCTCTGCCAAACCGAGGCATGGGTACATGACATTGCTTCAAATACTTTGTTCCTTTGGTGACCCACAATGAAATTGAATCACTTGCAGATTGTTTATGGGACAAAGCTAAGGCCATGCCCCGGGAGGAGTTGCGCCGTGAGGTTGAACCTTGGGTGGTAGACCCTAAAAATATAGCTAGGAGTGTTGTGGCATATGCCATATTGCTTATTCTCTATTGGGTTAACATGAACCTGATAGCATACTCTTAACTTAGCGTTTATACAAAATGGGAAGGGGATGAAGAACTATGAGATTTTGGAAGGAGCACAAATCCGATTTCCAGATAATGCACCAAAAGATAGACCCGATGGCCACAAATATGGGGATTCAATTATTCCACCCAAGGATGGAGTAGGTGGAGGTCGGAGGGATGAGCATGGCCATGTCAATCGACATGACTTCCAAGGATCCCTCCAGGAATATGAAGCAAACAAAATGATCCTCTTCGGGAGTGTCCACCCAGGGCCGAGTTTGAGGCCCTTGTGTTTATGCTCTTGTTATTTCTTGTCAATTTACTATTAGTGATTTTGGTAGTGATAGGATTTATAGGTAGATTATGTATGTAATCGGGATGGGGCATAGCATGAACAATCTGGCTTTTTTGTTATGTCTTTTTTCAGTCGTCTATCAGTGGTTCCTGTAGTGATTTATTTATGGGAAGCTTATGTATGTAATCGGGATGGGGCATGCCATGAACAATTTGGCTGTTTTGTTTCGGGATGAGTGGTTCTATTTTGGGATGAATGTAAATCTTGTCAGAACTGGGTAGGTGGTTTTTGGATCTGTTATTTGGAATGTAATTAAGTGACTATGCAGTAATACAATCCTTTTATTTACAAAACAAAAATTGGAGAAATTTTGAAATATTCTACAAGTGCTTCAATTTCTCACCTTTCAGCAAAAAGGATGGATACAATTCATATATAGTTTGATATTAATGTATTAAAAGAAAAGGAATTTACCACCAATGGCCACAAACAACTAAAAAGTAGTCAATGGGATTGCTAACTACATTATGTAAAATCCTTTAATAGTGGCCAGGGAAGCTTCATGAGACCTATAGGTGATACTCATAATGCATAAACGAAAACCTATAGGTGATACTCCCAAATAATGTTGAAATTGTATTGATAATAAGGATCTATACCTTAAAGTTCATCTCTGATGCCAATAACATCATATGATCTTGGCGTCCTCTATGCTTTATACAAATATTTCACACAAATTAGTTGTTACACCATCAATTGGGTATACTTATGGTTGTAATTAATATGCTGTAATCAAATTTGTTGTAATTAAATACTTTAAATATTTTTCATTACTTTACCTGCCCATGGTCAATAACTATCCTGCAATAAACTTATTTCCTTCAACAAATGTGCAATAAAATCAATTCATAAAATATACAAGTACAATTGTATTTAAAATGAAGAAATTAACACGTTGTATTCAATGAAACGACAATAAGATATCTAATTGACAAACTCATTATGATGATAACTTACAAATGTACATTATAGAACGATACAAATTGTCATCATATTCCTTTCCATTGCGAAGACCTGCATATATCATGACAAAATGGTATGTTCATATAAGCGATTGATAGATATGTAAAAAAAGGTATAACATATATGAAATTCTAAAAAAATGAAATGAAAATAACTGAATGAGATTCTCTCGGTTTCAAGAATATCTTATTCTATACTAAACAGGGCCAACCACGTGAAGGTTGAATCCCATATGGACCCTCCCCCCCCTCACATCACTCTCAATTCCCAACACCCAATCTATCTACTGTAAAAGTAAATGAAAGTTACATAACATAATAAAATAGATAAGATCCATGCATAAATAGTAGCAGAACAAAAAATATATGCATGAAAGGTAAATCCAAGTAATAATCTAAGATATAAATTTTCACAGATACAACTTAAATGAGAAATGATAAATAAATCATGCATGCTACTTACTGAACAACATCCAACCATGTGCCTTCACAATCTTGTCGAACATAATCCATGCCACATTCACCTATAGCTTCATCCTCTTTACATTTCGTCCCTTCAAAATATGCAACACTTGATAAATCTGCATACTCCAATTCATATCTATTACAATTTCTTGGTCCCTTCAGAGGGCATGTCAAAACTACACACCAGTCATTCTCTACTGGATCTTGTACATAAAATACCTATTTCACTTGTGATTCTAGAATAAATGGATCATCTTGCACTCTATCCTTTTTTTTTTTCCAAGAAAAAAAAGCGTAATTTTATTCATCTTTCGAGATCAAAATTACATTCAGTATATTCACTTCCATGTGAATTCCAGAGTCCAAAAAATGGATCCAATATTGAGACTGCCAAGTCTTCTGTAAAAAAACAAAAAAGCAAAAAAAAGCCAACTAAAAAGTTGACATTACAAACAGATAATTGCCTCAAGTAAGAGCACAAAGTACCTTTAATATCCAAAATCTGAACCAACTATAAGTTGTCATTACATACAGAAAAACTGCCTAAAAAACATGAAATCCATGTTCATGAAAGACTATGAAGTTGAACTTCACAGGTCCATATATCATCAGCAAAAATGCTGTCATAAAAAATGACCAGAAATGGGTCACTTCTATTCATATATCACACGAGCACCACCAGGAAACTCAGACATACTGCCGAGAGCAAAGGCCACTATCAAGGCCACCACCTCTGAAAACGCCGTCGCCGCCGCAAAGAACAATACGGGTCGCCACGCAAGAGTATATCTCCGCCAAAAAGCTCGCGATCTTCAATAGATGATCCAGCAGCCAAAAGGGCTCCTCAGGCTACCCACAGACACAAATCACAAACCAAGAAAACATCCACCGCCATACTCCCTCAGGAAGAGGCGGCAGAGCAAAAACTGCCAGGAAAGAGAAAACAGTGCCTGCAACTTGGGAGGGCACACTGTACATGAAGACAACCACACCTCCACCAAGCCAACCTCAGACACTGAACCACAATCCAACCGCTACCACCACAGGGCATCCGTCGACTGCAAAGACCAAGCACGAAGCCCCGCCCCTGAAGAAAGCCGGCAAGAAACGGGTTGACGGGAAAAGCAGCAACCCAGTGGAAAAAACAATGCATAGCCTTGATTAGGCCATTTTCGCCTGGATCTCGAGTTTAAGACTTCCGAGTGCTCATCGAGACCGTAATCCATGATGAATAATTGAATGCATGCCTGCCTTCGAACCCTTGTGCAACAGCACGAGATTAAAGCTTCGAAATGGGAACTGGCAGGCTGATAATGTACCGATACAGCACGAAAACGATCGATTCAAGGGTTGGCAGGCTCAGGATCCTGCAATTTGTCCAGTAGGCTGCCCACATCGGTGCACATAAATCTGACCATGCGAGAGGACGCAGAGACATAGGAGGTAATGGAGTAGGGAAAGAACCACATTCTTGCACCATGCAAGAAGACGAAACCCCATTGGATTCAAACAATCATGCAAATGCCTGAATCCACCAAAAGTGAACAAAAGCGTGCAAATGGCCTCCCAAAGCGCTTCATAATTGGTTCCCTGCTTCCATTTCTTGGAAAGCAAGAAGCCATGGCCAAAGAAGCCTCGTCCAGATGCTAGAATATCGATCAGGAGCTCACCCTGGCATGCACCAAACTTCTTGAAATTTCTTGATCCCGCGACTCATCAATCTCCCCGACCATTAAACGACCAGTCAACCAGAAAGACCCCATCGGCCTGAGAACAGGTTGGAGTGGGCGGAGAAAGGAACTCCAAAAAACTTTTACAAGAGGCGGATCTTAGAGGAGGAGGGGAAGCAAGCCTGGGCGACGCTGGCCGCAGGCTGCAAGTCCCCAAACCCTCATACTCTTGCACTCTATCCTTACTCAAGCATCTCTTCAGATTCACCATGGTGAAACCAATTTCATCAACTTTCATTCCATTCTTCTCGTGTACATCTATCCAATCACATTTGAACAATGGATACTGCACCAAATAGTAGTCCAATAACATTATTTCTTGAATCACTCCATAATATGTTGTCGTTTGATTTATAGGGTTTTTATCCTTTGCATTTGATCTCATTAATGTTTGTGCATCTATGCACACACCACTATTTTGGGTGGCCCTGACATTTTCTATGCTTTCAACATGAAATATACACCCATTGATTAAGTATCCATCATACTTAGTTGAATATGTCCTTGGGCCACGTTCCCACCATTTAAGGGTATCAAAAATATTTTCTTTTCCTTCCACCTGTAAATTTTTAAATGTCGTTAGAAAACCATTGAATTTCAAATAATATTAGAAGAATCTCACCTTGGTACATCATAATAGTCTTGATCAATGAAGTTCAATTAAATATAATATGAAGAACATATCATTACCTATTTTCTTAACCAATCACTAAATTGTTGGTTGTGGATATTTTGTAGTAAGACTTCATCTTTTTGGGCTTGGATGTTACTATTGACAATTTCTGTCAAGTGCATCCTATTTTCAAGTAATTTCAACAAACAATTTATGAAAATTTTGTGATATATTATAATAAAAAATGATTTCATAAGGATGTTCTTATTACTTACTCTATCCAAGGTTGAATTTCATCTATGTTTTGCAATACCCATCTATGGGCTTGTAACAAACTAGTTTTTATCTAATTCAATAGAAGTTCCACTAGATAAGGCCTTCCCATATTGTCCAACCTCTCCGTCTTCATCATCCCAAGATTCATTTTTACTAGGCATGATTTCAATATATTCCATACCTTCAACATATCCAGCACGAAATTTTATGGATTCCTCCATTGTGTAGTTCTCAGCTATGCAGCCTTTGGGCCTATTCTTAATTTTCACATAACTTTTGAAAACTTTCATGTTCATATAAAAAACACACAATTTGTAGTGAAATCAAAAGTATGAATAAAGAGTTGCTAGTAATGTAATATTATTATATGTACATAAAATGTTGGAATTTATGTGGATTTGCACTTAATAAAATTTCTCTGACCTTTCAAAAGGGTACATCCATCGATATGTAATTGGTCCACAATATCATAGCTCTCGCACCAAGTGTATAGACAAATGTATCATTATATCAAAGAATGAAGGGGGAAAATATTTTTCAAGTAAGCACAAAGTTTCCACAATATCATCTTGTAAGTTATCACGATCTGTTGGATCCACCATTTTTGCACAAATTTTCCTATAAATGAAGCAAATCTTACAAATAGTGTTTCAAAGTGCTTTTGGTAGTGACATGGTGCGATGCTACTGGAAGGATTTGTTGCATGAGAACATGGAAATCATGTGCTTTCATACATGAAGTTTGAGATCTTTCATAGATACATTATTTATAGGGTTTGAACTATATCCATCTGGAACTTTTAACATGAACAAAACACGTAAAGAATCTCTTTCTTTTTTTTTGAAAGAGTGTGTGGTGCAGGTGGAAGAATTATTTTTTTTCATTTTTGTTGTAGCCACAGTGACTTCCTTATACCCAACTGTTGTAAGTCATCACAATAATTTTTCCCATCCTTTGATTTATCTTTTATATCCAGAAGGGTTCCAAAAATAATTTTGCATACATTTTTTTCTATGTGCATTAAATCTAAAATGTGACGCACTAGGAGTTTCTGCATCCAACCAAATCATTGAATTATAACATCAAAGAAAAACTAAACAATATATTCAAATTAAACACAATGAAATCCTTCAAGCATCATACATTTTAGGCCTTAAGTTAATGTGTGCACATACCTCCCAATATGGTAAATTGAATAGAATTGACCTTTTCTTCCACACGTCAGTCTTTGAATTTTCACCTTTTTCTAAATTTCTCTTTCTTTTTGTACTTTTAGACTTTCCCCATTTATCTTCTCTTCCTTCTGTTTCTCTAAAAACATCTGACACTTGTACAGTTGTAGGTGCAATGAGATGCTCAGACTTTCCATTAAATGGTCCTTTTTGAGAATGATACTTACGATTTATTAGAAGATATATCCTATGTCCCATGTACACACACTTCCTACTACATTTGAGATACATTGAATATGTGTTCCTTCCACATATAGGGCATGCATGAAACCCTTTAGTCGTGCAACCAACCATCTATCCATAAGCAGGAAAGTCATGGATTACCCACCTTAATATAGAATTCATATTAAAGAATGACCTTGAATGAGAATCGTATGTCCTTGCCCCATCATCCCATGTTAGTTTTAGTTAATTTACCAATGGTTGCAAATAAACATCTATGTCATTTCTTGGTTGCTTGGGACCAGGTATTAACAATGACAACAAACAAAGCTCCTTTTCTTGCATAACCATGGTGGAAGGTTATATGTGACTATTACTATTGGCCATACACTGTGAGTACTACTCAAGCTTCCAAAAGGATTAATCCATCCACTGCCATTGCAAGTCGTACATTGTGAGGATCATTAGAAAAATCAGGCCATTTAGAATATATAGTTTTCCATGCTAGGCTATCGAATGGGTGGCGCATTATTCCATCCTTGCTTGCATTCTCATGATTCCACCTCATTTTCTGTGAAATATATGTAGAGATGTAACAAAAACATAAAGAATCATATATACATTGCAATACTTAGTAGATTAAAGAAGATGATTTTTGAGTAGGTTGGTAGTACATGAAGGTGTATGATATAATGGAATTATAAGTTCAAAATCATACCTATACATTCTCTTCAACCTCGACACTATAGGGAAATACCTCAACACTTTGGACGAGACACCTATTCACACCTTTTCAGAACGAGCATCAACCTTCCATCTTGATTCGCCACATGTTGGGCATTCATTTATTTTTTCATTTTTTCCCCAATATAAAATGCAATCATTGTGGCATGCATGTATCCTTTCATAGTCCAACCCTAATGATTTAATCAAACTTTTTGTAGCATATGTAGATTCTGGAAGTGTATTTCTTGTTGGAAGCATTTCTCTTTGCAACTTCAACAACTGGGTGGAACTTGCATCAGACCATCTATTTTTCACTTTAAGGTTGTAGAATTTCATAGTGGCCGATAGCTTAGTGAAACTAGTGCAACTTGGGTACAATGGTGCCTCTGCATCTTCAATTAGCTTTAGATATTGATTGAAATCATTTTTTTCTTCCACTGATTCTACTTGGTCATTTTTCACAATTCACATATGGATTTTCATTATAACATTGATAAGCATCATTCACCATTTCAACCATATGATCATCAACCATGGTTGCCTCGTTTTTCTTGTCATTCTCAAGAACTTCAGTATCATTTGTAAGCAATGTTGCAAACTCATCATTTTGATTATCATATTGATGTCTGACTATGTGTTCATCACCATGTGTAATTTCTCGAGGCAAATCATGCATCTCTGTTGTGTGGCATTTCTTGCTCTTGTCAAATATATAGTCCTGAGTAAGAAATCTCTCTCCATGAAAAAACCATGTTTTATATGAACTTATTATACCATGAATCATCAAGTGGTCTTGTACTTCCTCAAACATCAATACTGCAACATTGCAACATTTTTTACAAGGGCATCTTGTGGTGTTATTATCCTCTGAATTCCTTTTTTCAATATCTATGATTCTTCAACCCCAACTTGATATTCCTTTGACATCCTACATAGAACCAATTTGCACATCACATAAGAAAAAACCACTACAAATTACAATGAAGACATATGTTATAAAAAATCATATTGAAGAATAAAATATAAAAAGTATACCTCGTTTTCAAATCTGTCCAATCCTTTTTTTTGGAAATTTGAAAATAAAACCAATCCAATTTCTCGAATTGGATCCTCGAGAGTTGGCCTCTCAAATTTCTTCCATTATACAGGTAGGAATATTCATGTAGTACACCCATATCCTTTCCAAAATAGCCTTTACCAGCTCATGACAACCATATATTACACCATACAAGCTTCCAACTTATAATGACAAAATCCAAACATCAATTACCTAATATTTTGGTTTTATGTTAAAGCCAAGATATTTAATATTTTAACCCATTAATATAACTCTGAAGATAAAAAACAAGTTTGCAAAATCTGGTGGGCTCGTCCCTATTGGATATTGCACTCGAATATTTGAGGTACAAAGGTCACTTTTAGGGAGTGTGATGGAAGGATAATAAGCTTGACATTAACAGTCCGTTAATACTCCCACCACCCTGCAAATCCGACGTCTGGAAGGAACGAGTCAGCTGGATACAACTGAAACCTCTAGAAGTGTGGACTGTCACCACTAGGTACTCGTTCATCATTTATCAACCCTTTCGACAGTTCCACCATGACTCATCTTTAAAAAGCCTTCACCCGTCTGAGGGTATGATTTGCGATCAACTTTATGATGGTTATGATCCTAATTTGTAGTTGTCTAGTGTCACTGATGCCCAGAATGATTTGCTGTCATCTTCTGGAGACCAGTCAAAACTGTTGGTAAATTTAAAGTCATCCTTAATAGGATTCACATTAGAAAAATTTCCCAATATCCCAGATATTATCCAAATGGTAGCCTCTAATTATTCCCCCACTGGGAAGGCCATATTAGATGATACCCACTCCCATGTCATTTGCACAATTACACTAGAAGCTATCAGGGCTTCCCTGGGTCTCTCTGAATCCCAATGTCAGGCCCTGATCCCCTTCATTGAATCATAGGTTATGTAGGTGTTTGGGAAAGCTGACCTACAATCCAAGCATAAATTGTTCCATACCATTTTGAACATCCCAGTTACCTTAGAGACCCATATCACCCCACTCTCCTCCGAATTGTTCATAAATCCTATCATATCAGCCATCTTCCTCTTGAGTCAAATCCTAGGTCTTGATAGCAATATCATGGTCTCTGAAGTAGTGCTGAAGTAATGTTAGGAATTCTCCTTCACCTGAGTCAATCTGAAGCAGGAATTAAGTTCTATGAGTTCTTGGCAAGAGAAATCAATTCTCAGCTTGAGAAGTTTAATTTGGATAAGCACTTTAGATACCAGGTATATCTATTTTCCATCATAGTCAGTTCCAACCTATAGACCCTTGAGGTCATGGATCCAGAGGTATTCAAAGATTGGCTCTGGTATGTCTAGAAGATCCAGGACTGGTCTTACACCCTGTTCATTGACAAAATTGTCCTCAGTATCTCCAGACTATTCAACCCTAAAGAGAAGAGGATATCAAAAGACATGAAGGTTTCCTTGCAGCAAGAGTGTATTATAGATTGGTTCTTGATGCAAAAGTATTCAATTTTCAGGGTATATGGTTTTTAGGATTCCCCTTTCATGCTACCAGTTTACCTAAATCCCTCAGTATTCACACTAGAATTGATCAGGTAGAGGATTTCTACTGATGCGGAGCATTTTACTGCTCATAGGAAGGACTCTTGGATCAAATACCCTATTAATTTCGGGCCCTTTGTTGTGAAGAATCCAACAAAATTACCAATGGTGGATAAAGTTTTGAAGGCCATGAAGTTTCAGGTGACTCATGCACAGAATTATGATCCTAAGGGGATCATTTCCCAGAGGAGGCTCTAGGTGTAGAGGCTAGTCTTTATTCACTCCATGATCCCAGATTTGTCCTAGGAGGCAAATTCTCTTTCCTATTATTTTGATTGCACTCATGCAGAGAAAATTAAGGTTCCTAAAGAAGTGAAAGGTACGGTCCCAACTACTCCCTTGCCCCTAAACGGTGATGGTTGTAGCATAAGGTCTCGGTCAGAGGTGGAGGATATGGAATGTGATGAACAAACGCCTAGAAAGAATCCTAGGATAGACGTAGAGGAGGACGTAATCAACCTGGACCGGGAGTTTAATTTTGAATCTAATTCCCTCAAGACAATGATAAAGGAGGAGCTTGATTCAGTAAACCCTATTGGGGTAAACATTGCAAATCAGACGGTGATCGCGTAGAAACTAGTGTTTGTAAAGCTAGCCACTACACACTTGGAGAGAAAGCCCCGAATAACCACACAATCAATGAAGAAAGGGGGTGAGGAGTCTCTAATCAATTATCAGAAGTATTCTTTTTCCTCTGCTATTGAAGGGCAATTTAAGACTGAAAAGCAAATGTTGACCACCTATGGGCATCTCAAAGAGAAATCCAAGGATTAGACTCAAAAGAAGTCCAAGGAGCTAAGAAAGCTATCAGGAAACAATGTCTCTTTCACTACTTCCAGGAATCTTAAAACAAACTCCCTGAACCTAGCCATCGCTAATGAGGAAGGAGTTTCAGAGGTCGAGTTCAAGATGAATTGGTTCTCAATCCCAGATAAGATTGTGTTCCATAAGGGAGTTAGCGATCTCATCTATGCGAATATGACTAATGATGCATTAGCCCATATTAAGTCCCAGCAAAGGGTGGTTAAACTGGAGACCCAATTGAAGCAAGAAAAGGAAACAAATAAGGATTGGAACTTGCAGGTGAAACTCTTGAAGGACCAAGTGGCAGACCTAAGAACACATAATTCTTTACAACAACCCCTTGCATCTGAGCATCCACTAGAAATCGAGCAAGATATTTTACCAGCTAAGTTTCTATCCAAGATACATGCTTACAAAAAGAAAATCAAGACACCTATGAAAGACATCTAGCTACCTCCTTAGATTGTGCAGTTATAAGGGGATATTGAGACATTGCACCATGACGTTTTGGATATAAAAGGCCACCTTGCTGTGATGGAGGCTAACAACTGCACATGGAAAGAAAAGAAGAAAAGTATGCAGAAGAGAATTGATGAATTAAATGACGATAGAACCCTTAAGGAAAGATCACCCATTGCTCTAGTAATCAAATATATGTCTGAAATGTCCTTGAAGGAGCTGAAAAATCACTCAATTGAAGGAGTCCAATCAAGAGCTCAAGGACAAGATCACTACTAAGGAAAGTGAAGACTCTGCTGAAGAGATCAGGAAACTCAAAGAGAAGGTAACCCATCTTGAGGAAAGGGTCATAGTCTGAATTTTCCTTCACGGGGCTAAAAATTTGCTCTCAGATGTAGTGATAAAGGAGATTCCCTCATTAGAAAAGAATTTGGTCATGGTGGATGAGCATAAACAAGCTGCTATGGTAGCAAGAAGAAGATGTAAATCCCTGCAGGAAATTCTAGCACAAATTCCTAGGGAGGAGGCCCAGAAGGTGATTGTTGTTCTGAAATCATCCTGTGGGGAAGAACTAATTTCCCTGGGGATTACTGATAGGATATCAGTTCTGGTGGAAACAAGGAGGATGAACACAATGCACAACATGTTGTAGAATTCACTTACTAGGATTAAAATTATTCAGCAAGGGGTAGAAAAGTTCAACAAATTGTTCTAACCCTTGTTTCAGAAACAGTTTCCTAAGTTTTGGGGTCCAGAGGGGAAGCTAATCCCTTATATCAAATATGTCGAACTACTGAACCAGGAAAGAATAAACCATGAAAATTTTGAGGGTATGAATGGTGGGATAAAGGGAGAGGTAATCATCGATAAAATCAGCAAGGACTTTGAGCTGCTAGATCAATTTATGATTGTCAAATCAGATCTCCCTGCTATTGGCCATAGCTCCCTGATTGGATTGGATGTTATCGTAAATGATATATTTGAGATGGCCACCCCTACAGATTAGTAGTGGAAAGATATACATAGAGTGATAAATCGTCAACCAAGAAGGCCTGCCAATAGCTGAGTTATCCGTAGTCTGTTAAAAATATGCTCGGAGTTGTCGTTTTCGTCAAGCGAGCTAAAAAGCCCAAGATGTCGAGATTTATCTTTTTTATTGGTCACACGCAGCACATCGTGCCTTCCCAAAATGTTTTGTGGGCACGATGCATCTGCCACATCAATGTTTGTTAGGATTTAGGACGTACTTTTAGGTTTGATTCTTGCAATGTAACTAATTTTGATGCCCTATTTCGAGATACGTCTCGGGGGTAAATTGCACTATAAATGTAACCGCTATGGAGGAGGAAGGGTTCGACTTTCATTTTTGAAGCCTTTGTGCTTGGATTGTAGCTCTATAAAATTTCTTGCAAGTGTTAATGAAAAGTGTTTTTTTTTTTAGTTTTTGAGATTCATCATAGTGTTCATATTCAATTTGTGCTTCCTGTTTGTGTCATTTTCATATGTGTAAATTATGCTAATTATTTCTAGATAAAACCATGACCTGTCTTGAGCCTACTAAGGGTTGTTTTGAAATGTATTAAGCCTGCTAGGACTGTCGTGACTGGATGAAAGTTCCATGAGGACTGTTAATGGTCCCAAGCCTATGTATGAAGGTACCATGACCTGCTGTGGGTTACTAAGGGTGTCGTGAGGGTGTGTAAATTTGTTGGAAGCCTAATTGTGTACTGCTTGACAAGGTTGTGATCTGTTAGTATGGATAGTAGTCTGTGTGATGTCTATTATGTGGGTTTATTAGACTAGTTATGCAACTAATGAAACCCCTGAGTTAATGCCTCTCATCCATGTGCTGGCTACCAATCCGAGAGAAAAGCTCACAAAGGTTAGAAAGAATGGAACCTACTCCTGGTTGAGGCCTGATGGAAAAACACAAGTAACCATTGAGTACAAAAATGAGAGTGGTGCATGGTTCCTCTGCGCATTCACCCAATTCTCATCTCCACTCAACATGATGAGACAGTGACCAATGAAAAAGATTTATCTAAAAGAAGTGAGAGGGTTCAATTTTTATACAAGGGGGATATGATTTGAGTAGTAAAATATAATGACCCCCATCAGATCTTGCAGACATTTTTGGCTTATCTGCTTATGAAATTTTGTTAAGGTATTTCATAAAAACACTTGTCAAAAATACCACCGAGTTGTGCCAAATAGCCTTAGTTGGTTTTTGTATTCAATATACTGCTGATATGTTGATGCAGGAGCATAGGTTCAAGAGGGAAAAGTCATTCATGACTTCACAAGGTCAAGGGAACTCTTAAGAGACCTAGGGTCTCGTACATTTGTAATTTGCTTTATTTTGTAAAAGATGAATAAAATGGATAAGGAATATAGATCCTTTTCCACATGTCATAGTTAGGATTGAGTTAGTTGTGAGTCATAGTGTTAGAATAGATCAATAAGGACTACACTCCTTTGTTATAGGATCTAGAAACATAATCCTCTTGTATTTAAATAAGTTCAAGTTATTTTCTTAGCATCTTAGTTAGCTTAGAGAGCTTGTTGGATCACATAAGATTAGGTTAGCTCACAGAGCTCAGGATAGGTCATAGAGGTTTGAGGATAGCTCAAAGAATATTTGATTATCTCATAGATCTTGAGAGGGAGCTAAATTCCACATAGCATGAATGGAGGAATGAGAGGTGCACAGAAGAGTGAGTGAGGAGTGAGCAAGTAAAATTCTCTGTGTATATTTGAATTTTAGGTAAATTGAATAAAGAACAGAGGATTAGAATCTTCATGTGGTTTTGATGGAATTCATGTCTTCATATAGTTCTATATAAGTATGAATTCATCCCATATTCACTCCATATAACCTTGTATATAAACTATGAGGCTTTGGATTGCCATAGTTTTTGAATTGTAGAGAAGAATTGATCCCGTCAGTGATCAATTCAGTGAATATTTGTAGAGGGTTAAGCCTTAACCAGTCGTTCAAATAAAACAAGATTTTATAGTGGGGATCGATCACGGGGAAGATCGACGGTTTATAGTGATATCGCCAGGAGAAGTTGCAAGCTTTGAATTTTTTTTCATGTGCACGATATTCTATGGAATGCGCTTAGTAAATTTTGGAATCCATCATTGATTTGGTGGGGACACTAATCAAATGATCAGAAAGCCATTTCACTGCGTGAAAATGTAAGTTGTATGGACACTCAGGCTAGTCGTTAAATTGATAGATCAATGATCGAGATCGACGACAGGGAAGAAGCATTGTGCGAAAACTCTTGTTTCAAAAGTGTCAAAATTCGAAAATTCGACTTCCGATTCTCGCCTTCCGAAAATAATTTCATTGCGGAAGGGAACGTGCGAAAACCTAGAATTCCATTGCAAAAGAAAGTTAGATAGTGCGGAAATCTATTTAACACAGAGAGTTTGTTTCAGATCTCAAGGGTTTTGAAGTCTATATGCAAATCAACACCATCATATGTGTAATGTTTGGCTTGTATATTGACTATAATTTTCAGATCTTGATTTTCGTAGCGCTAACAATGAACAATAAATACAATAGAGATTTATTTGCATAAATAACAAGGAAAATAAACCCTAAATATGATATTCATATAGCTTTGAGTTTACAATGACTGTACCAACAGTTCTAAGGTGGACAAGCAAATATGAAATTACTTTAACTCTAACTTGTAGCTTCCTGGGCGTGCACAATGATTTATGAAAGTGAGCTTTGGTGTCTCTATTTTTCTTTGGTGTTTGACCTTCCCTACCATCTCCTCAAAACAACCCAAATCATGTTCTTCTCATACTCCCTTACTATGTTGCAGCGCCCTCCTTCACTACCTAGAAATGTTATGCACAGTCGTAACAAGAAGGAAGACTACAATGAGATTACCCAACAACGTTGTAGTAGATTCATGTAGGTGTCAATATGGATTGAAGATCCCTTTTTGGCTGTAACAACCCTTTATATTATCCCAGATGAAGCATGGGGATCACTGTAGATGTGTAACTGTAAGGATATGTGGCCAACATAAAGTAAATCGTCCTCACAAACAAGACTGTGTCCTCTCCAGATGATTTCACGGCCCACGCAGTCCAAACACAACCAAAAAATGAAGAATATGGACTCCACAAGATCAAATCGACCACTTTGTTACTCTTTTTTTCCAAAAACATAAAAACAAAAAAAGACGAAAAAGAGAATATGCATGAACCTATAACATCTTATATCTAGATGGGCCTGAAAATCTGTTGTATGTATAACCATGCCATGAGCCTGTAATCCTAGGTATAATATAATATTGTTACTTGTTAGAATCATAGGAAGACCCTCTTGGGCTAAGCCTTATTATAGAATATGGTATGGGGATGGCGCTAGGGAGTCCTAGTTTCTTATATTCTTATTTTAATTATTGCATAAGCGTTTCTAGCTTCTATTCTATTGCTTGTTAAGGATATTTATAACTTACATTGTAGGGAGGCTCTATGGGTTAAATATAAATATATTTATAATGTGGAGATATCCCAACCTGTATACTAACTAATATATGTTGTTATTTGTTGGTGAAAAATACTAAACAATTTATAACATATATCCAATGATTTAATTCTCAACCCAGGGAGATCGTAAACTTAGAAGTGCAAGCAACATATTTGCAAGATCAAAGTGATACTAACCTATTCTACAACTGAAATTGAATCTACTTTATGAAAACAGGGAATTATATGAAAATAAATCTAATTGTAGAAAACATGAAATTGCATAAATTAACTTGGTAAAGAAAGACTGGAAATTATAGATGTGAGCTCATGACAAATCTATACTAACAATTCATAAGAAATAAATCACTAGAAATCTATATTAACAATTCATAAGAAAGAAACTCAAATTAACATGAGAGAATAAATGGATTTGCATTAAAGCATCATCTCAATTACATAACAATCAAAATCTACTTATGACTAACTCTCAAAAGACATAAACTAACTATTTCTCTACTTCCACACCACTAGAGAGGTCTCTCCCAAAATGAGGAGAGAACCCTCCTATTTATACATCAATTCAAGATAACTAATCATAATTACAATCCAATTTCTTCTCAATTTATCCCCCAAATTCTCCAACATACCCACTTTTCTCTAAACTTATCCCTTCAAATCCTCCAACAAATATGGGATGAGATATTCTCTCCATATTTCCATAATCCTCTCCGTGAAATTAGCTTGAATTATCTTTTTCAAATCTTGAAAAGATGGAGAAAACATTCGGGAAGCTTTGGAATGCTCCTTGGTTGAAAGCTTAAAATATCCCTACATTACAAAGCTCACATAAATATTTGAGATATATATGAAAAATATATTGATTTCTAATATTTAATCAAGAATTCTCTTAAAAATACTTAAAGCAAATAATTTGGAAAATGGTAATATAAACCCATATGTATTATGAAAGTGGTGGATATTAATGGTTTTATGGAGGGATAAAATAGGAATAAAGGTGACAAATGGTATATGAAAGATGAATAAAATATGGTATTTTTGCGACCAAACATTCCCCCCAACTTAACTTGTTGCGTATCCTCATGCAACTATGCATTCATTCTCTTTTTAACTTTTGGCTTTGTAGTTGGGGCTTTACATGATGATGGCATGTAACAGTAAATCATTCCATGATTTGAAATGCATGAGTGGCACCAATTTTCCTTAGGTTGGTTCTTGTGTGAAAACCATAAGTATAACAAATGTTGGCTCTTGTGTTAACAACATTTGCTCGTTTTACTTGCATTTTTTCTGCAATACATAAGATTTAAAAGTATACATGCATTGTAAATTATGGACCATCAATGTATATTAGAAAGCCTTTTATTCATATTATGAATCATGCCAATATATATAGCAATGTTTACAAAGCATAGTTTGGGAAAGACACGTTGGTTAATGGTAAATGAGATGATGAATATGTAAAATGGTAATGAATAGTCCCTCCCCGCAACTAAAGATGTATTATGTGTATGAAAAGGAGAAAGAGAATATAGTGAGGGAATTTTAAAATTTATTTATTTCTAGCATTCAAGGAATTACATGATTAAAGATTAGAAAACAACATACCTTCACTTACCCAAAAAAGTTTATGAACTATGCAATAGGAATGTGGCTGCTGCTATTAGATCATAGAATGTGAAGTGAAGGATCTGAACTGCTGCTTGGTTGGATGAAGTAAAAGATGAGAGCTGAAAGTAGAACTGTGGTGGTACTTCATATGGCTAAAGTATGCTACTGTAAAACTACTTCTGGTGTCATGGAAAGTATATAGCCTTCACCTACTACAAAACACGATGGTACAATTCTTACCATGCGAATAAATGTGTTGATGTCGAGCATGGAAATAAGTCATTGGATTACCGACCATTGATGAATTTCGATAACCAATGCGAGGCAATCTCACTATTGATGTCAATGAGTGCCAAGGTACCTAAGTACATATTGCAAAGTGTGAATAAATGAGCCGATGTTGAGCCACTTGCAAGATCTAACAATCAAGGGACATTGATGTATTCCCATGATTGTCAGTGAGATAACTTTCCATTAAGACATGCAAGCCTCAAGATACTAAAAATGAACTCTAGTCTCTATCCTAGATAGTGTGCTGAGGTCGATGGGGCAAAACTTGTTGAAAGGTGGGCCTTAAGGAATCCCACATTAGTCAACATGAGTTGTACAGAATGAGTGGTAGGACTATAGATAAAAGATCTCATAGTCAAACAATTTTTATGGCAAGGGAAACAAAGCAATGTAGTCATGGAAAGGAAGTTGAATGGTTTTATTCATAAGGCAAAAGATGAATGGAAAATGAGGAAAATGTGTGCGACTCAAAAATGTAGACATGCGGGAAGTCATGATGTATAAGGTAGTGAAAAAATAGACTCTAACATGGATGACGAATAAGCTTGGAAGGAAAAATGGTAAGTAATCATGACATGGCGTAATTGGTTTCTGAAAGGCTTCTTTGTGGTAGCAAAATGTCATGACATACATAGTGAAAAATCAACTTCTTCAAGCTTTTAATGGAACATTTTTTCTGAAACCGTTTCTGCGATTTTGGAAATGCCATTCGTTCGTCTTTGAACCTGCAAAGAGGTTATCAATTTCTTGCAACAAACTTATGAGTGCATCGAAAATACATGAAAACATGTGCTTAACAAAAGTTAAAGAGAATAAATAAAATGCTTTTATACCTGAAAGTAGCAACCCTTCTTGTCAAAACCTGTTTTTGAGAGACTTTTGTAAACAAGTTAGCGTAACAAACATAAAATTTGAGAAGATTCCAAGTTCATTTATAATTAATAATTTTATGATTTTATTTGTTACCTAATACTTTTTATTTATTTATATATTTATATATTTTTTTAGTTTTTATTTTTGTAATGTTATCATAACCCTTTTAAAATTGTTATATATATATATATATATATTTTTAAATTGTTTGTAATTTTTTTTTAATTTAATTTTGTTTGATAACAATATATATATATATATATTGTTATATATATATATANTTATTTAGTATTTTTATTTTATTTATTTTTTAAATTTATATTTTTATTTGTGTGTGTTTTTTTATATTTTAACGTTTTTAATTGTTTTGCAATAAAAACAAAAAATAAATTGGAACAAAAATTAGAGATTTTACACCCTCCTTTTACAAAGATTAATGCGTCTTTATGTAATGATTGAGCAATAGAGAGAGAGTTGACCCTTTCAGTGGTCGACCCCTCTAAAAGCATACTATATTAATGATCTGTAATAGAGAAGAGTGTGCGAACAAGCGTTAGGTTTGGAAGTTTAAATGACTATGCGAATACCAGTCTGAATGATCATGCGGTTGGAGGTCTGGAATGACCGACCAAATGAGCCTTTACTTTTTAAACAGAACTACATTCCAAATAGCATGGTTTATATGAAAATTATCACAAAGTTGAAACAAACACCTACCTCCCCCAAATTGAAGATGTGATATGTCCCACTGTGCAAAAATAAAAATCAAGAGGAAGGCTTAGCTGCGATAGCAGTTGCCTTCGATTTCAAAGAAGATGAAACATACTTAGATTTAGACTTTTTGTATCAAGCTTCAAGATTGTCAATTTTTTTTTGAAAGACATCATGAGAAAATGGTAAAGGCTTAAGGGAGAGAAGATGGACAAGCAAACATTCAATCATCCCTACCACGTTTCATTTACTCTCGTGCAACTTGGAAAGATAAACACGGATGCAACTGAGAGTCGAGGTCATCAAATCAGAAAACTGGATTTTATTAACTAATATATATATATATTAGTATATATATATATATATATATATATAATGTTTATCTTGATGAGAAATAACTTAGACATCCGCCAAGCATCTATTCCAATATATCTGCAACAAAAGTATTTACATATAGTTATTTCGACAACAGAAAAATAGTCTTTACAAAACCCGCAGTAGAATGAAAACTTAAAAGAGAAAACCGATGCAGCTAACATGAATGGTCAAGTTCATGGTGAGGTGCCACTATTGGCGAGATTACTGAGCTGATTATCGATATATTTCTGATCAGTTTTAATTACTCATATCAAAGACAATATTTTTGATGCCAACTCGTTTTCACTCGACCCTCGACATTTCTTTGGCGGTATAAGTGACAACAAAGAGTAGATTCTGCCGTAGTTATTGGGTATACTGTTCATTGATAGAAATATTGTGCATGTTTTATTATAATTGAGGTCATGAATAGATTTTCCAAAAGTTGTTCTATAGATCTTCAAACAAATTTGAAAAGAGATGAAAGTTTTATGTATTGAGAAGCTTAGTGATTTAGTTTCTTAATTAATTAGATGTTTCAGCATTGAAGGACATTTATTAGAGAACGCAATTTTATGTAAATGCTGAGTTTGTATTTTTACTTACGACGACGAAAGTTTGAAGTCCAAGTTCGAAGTATTTCCAGGAATTGATTGGATATTTATACTTTCCTTTGCAATGTATTCATAAATTTTCAATACATCATGTGAAGGAAAGAATCACGAGTCTTAACATAAAGTAAATGAAATTGAAAACAAAAATAGGATCATTGAAGATTTATCTTGTTTTTTTTTCTAATGATATGGTGCTTTCTTTCATTTTTTAAATCATTTACATTTTGAGATCAACAAATACCTCCGGTTCTTTCATGATTCCCACTCGTCGGTATGGTCACCGGGCCCGATCGTCTTAGTTTAAGCAATGGATACCTTGTTGTAAAAGGTCGGGCACGATGAGGGCATGGTTAGCGGGCAAATGAATCATAAAAGGAATGTTCATGGGATTTGACCCATTACTAGCTGGGTTTCGAATTATATGAGATCTTGGTATATACCATTTTAAATATAAAACACAAAGGCAGTGGGGTCGCAGCCCATGGGTGATTCTATAGTGCGATTTTGGCAATGTTAAGAATGTTTGAATGTCTCATTATCATTGCTTAACATTATGAATAGGAAAATAAATCTAATTGGCTAAAAAAAAAGAAGATCGGCTTTGTCTTACCTTATCGCGGCTTTACCTAATCAATTGGATTTGAGGGGGAAGAGATGGCGTAGGTGTCTCTATGAGGAAAACTCAATAGGCTGTCTCTGCAGCAAAATCATTGACTATGGATCTTTGAAAATATGCTTTAACATCTATATCGGATTTTAACACGAAGGATAATAAACCCACTGCAATGAAAATTCCCAATGTGTCTCCTCACATGGGTAAGCGCAATAACAACTACTAATGAATATTTAAAATCCTCTATATCCATATTAAGGTTCACCATATGCACAGAAAGACCAATACTCTCTTAGTATTGTAGTAATAAGTTGACTTACCGAGTATCCAAGCCCACCCAACATCTCTGGCTGGAATCAAAACCTATATCAAGTGCATTGACAACATCAACTACGCTCCGCTAGCGTGATCTATTGGTGGCTCCCGTATATCAGGTGATGGGGATCTCATCTTATCAGCTATGGATTCAATTAACATGGCACGACGTTGAGAGAGAATATGAGTAGGATGGGGGACGGTTTCGTTGTAAGGACCCCATCTAAAAAAGGAAAAAGGGTTTGGAAATACTGTAAAATACCTGCAGTACCAGTCCATGACGAGGGAATTGATGAGCTTAAAGCATATTTAATTAACAAGCCGACTGATGCTGCTAAAGAGACAAATGATACAACATAGGCTAAGAATAGCAAGGTTTTTGATCTGCAACTCTCGTCATCGTAAGGCGAGTAATCTTGCACTTCATCTCTTCTCACACGGTTGAACATCAGTGTCACGAATGACGCAAATATGCCTGGTAATTAATAGAGGAAGGATATTTTAATGGAGCTGCAGACAACGACATCAACCCAGATCCACCACGTGAATCTTGAAAGAGATGCTAGAATTGATGGTGAAGCATTCTAATGTCATCGTGACTAGATGGTTACAAGAGGATGGAGTGAAAAAACACTAACTAAAGATGAGATGCTCGGACTTTCATTATAACCATCCACCCTAAATAGTTGACCATTATCTGGGCCACATATTTCATTGGAGAGATTGCGCTCAATCTGGTGGAAAATTAAATCATTTAGTTTCCTACAATCACACTTGATATATTTGGTTTCCAAAACAAACTTAGACGTAAGGCTAGCCAGATTATATGGGATTTCCCTCCTACCGTTGTTGTAGATGATGCACCGATCGACTATGGGAAGAGGAAATGGAACGATATTAAATTTATGAATACGTTGCAAATTCGGTTGGCAACAAAACTATGTGGGATCCTGACCTCCGATGTTAACACAAGGAGGAATTACACCTGCTCTATGAAATGACATCGATGGAGTAGATCTTGGCGAGAAGACAAGCACAAAATATTTATTCCCGTGTTATGGGAAGAGGTAGGTTTCATGCATCGAGATTTGTTGACTATTTTGTTAGTGGTTCTTCTAAATATATTTCAAGGTTTGATAAATTCAGTCTCATTCCACCATTGTATGATTGCAATGAACATGTAATGGGGACACTGAAATATTATCAACATAGATACATCCCAGAGGATTAGAGGGGAGCTTTAAGTGCAGAACGTAAGATGGCGACCCGCTGCCACAAGGCGTTCCATCCAGGGATATCTTCCTATATTTGAAAACCGTCACCATTCGACTAGCTCCTTTAGATATATCTGCCTTTCATGCAAAAACCTGCAAACATAAAAACGTAAGATGGCGACCCGCTGCCACAAGGCGTTCCATCCAGGGATATCTTCCTATAGTTGAAAACCGTCACCATTCGACTAGCTCCTTCAGAGATGGTGTTTTTGGATCTTTGCGTGTGGGAGACAGACTTGCAACTCAATCTATACCTAGTAACCAATTACTTCCCCTACATTTTGTTATTTTCTTGATTTTTTTCTTTTAAGCGTTTTTATGTTTGCAGGTTTGCGCATGAAAGGCTGTTTGCAGGTTGCACATGAAAGGCTATACAACTATTTTGCAGGTTTCAACATGGAGGGTTTATAAATTGCATTGTTTTAATATATATATATATATATATATATATATATATATGTCTAATGTTTATAGTTGCAGGTTTTTTTGGCGTGGAAGGACAAATGGGCAGATCGAACGATAGGTCGAAAGATTTGCTATTTAATTTTTATTTTATTATTTATTATATATATATTCATTTTATTTTTATTTTTTAACTTTGTCCAATGTTTATTGTTTATATATATAATATTTTGTTTAGCTTTTTATTATTATTTATATATTAGGTGTGATCACAGGGTAAAATTTCTATTTTATTTAGATTTAAATTTAAATTTTTATTTTTTTATTTAAGAAAAAAACAAACAAAGAAGCATATTAAAACTAAAACAAAGAACTAATAGAAAGGGAAAAAAACAAGTATATAGATTTATTTATTTATTATATTTTTTAATTGTTCATAGATTTAAAAGAAACTAACTCCTAATGCATTTTTAATTCCTAGCATGACTAAAAATTATTTAAAAAACAAAAGTTCAGAATGAAAAGAGATCAAGATTTCATAAATATTTTTTTAGATTTAAAAGATTAAAAAAAAATTAAAAACAAAATAGTAATTAAGAAAAAAATGAAAATTTTAGTAAGCAAAACATTAAAGCAAGTTGAAGCATCCTACATGCTAATTTTAAATTGGAAATGAAACTAAAACCTACCTACTTTACTTTAATTAAAAATTAAATATTATTTACATAAAATGAAATTTCCAACATAACCATCTATTTAACAAAAATAAACCAAGATTATCATTTAATTTTGAAAAACTAAATCTAGAATATACAATAATATGAAAAATTAAATGTTGAAAATGTGAGTTAATAAAATAGAAGCGAAAACAAAACTGATCTAACCTAATACTTACTTGGAACCATTGTTCGATGCAACTTCTGTTTGCAGGATATTCTTCATGATTTTGATCACCCAAGATTCCTTCTTCCTCCCTTTCAATCTCCAGTTCGAACAGGTGTTCCTCATCTGATATGCATGATTATTCTAATGTCAATTCTTCCTTGTTTGTGTCAGGAGGAGTAATTACACCTTTGGCTGCTATCAATATCTCCTCTTCTTGAGAAGAGGAGATCCCGACTTTTTCTAGGATTTGAGTGAGTTGCTTTAGGATTATGCTCATCCTAAAATCATTTTACTGAAATCAAATCAAATAATAAAAAAGAAAAAAAATGAAAAATGAGTACATGACAAATGCAAAAAAAATAGTACCAAATGAATTAGTACAAAACGAGTGCAAAACTAGAAATAAAAAGTGCACAAAAGTAAGTACAAAACAAAAAAAATGAACATATACAAAGTTAAAAGGAAGTTAGTATGAAATAAAGGATAGCCCAAAAATGAAAGCAATCCAAACTTTTCATGAAAAAATGAAAAGGAAAAATTTGCGTAAAAACAAACTTGCATTTGCAAAAAATGAGAGAACACCCTTGCAGAAAAAGAAAACACTTTGAAGAAAAATAAACATGCTTGCGAAAACAAAGGAACAACAAGGCTTTGGGGAACCCCAATATAGTGGATGTGCAGTTTATTACCTCTCCTCTTACCATTCTCCCCCCCCCTTACTGTGTAATGTAAAAGTAATCTATCTATCTATCTAAACTTTGATCCCTTTTAGCACCTCCCCAGCAACGACGCCAAAATGTTGGTGAAAAATACTAATTTTTTTTAACATATATCTAATGATTTAATTGTCAACCCAGGGAGATTGTAAACTTAGAAGCGCAAGCAACATATATGCAAGATCAAAGTGAAACTAACCTATTCTACAATTGAAATTGAATCTAGTTTATGAAAACATGAAATTGTATGAAAATAGATCTAATTGCAGAAAACAAATAAATCTAATTGCAGAAAACATGAAATTGCATAAATTAACTCGGTAAAGAAAGACAGAAAATTATAGATGTGATCTCACAACAAATCTATACTAACAATTCATAAGAAATAAATCACTGGAAATTTATATTAACAATTCATAAGAAAGAAACTCAAATTAACATGAGAGAATAAAAGGATTTGCATTAAAGCATCATCTCCATTACATAACAATCAAAATATACTTATGACTAACTCTCAAAAGACAAACTAACTATTTCTCTAATTCCACACCACTAGAGAGGCCTCTCCCAAAATGAGGAGAGAACCCTACCATTAATGCATGAATTCAAGATAACTAATCATAATTACAATCCACTTTCTTCTCAACTTATCCCTCAAAATTATCCAACATACCCACTTTTCTCTCAAGTTATCCCTTCAAGTCCTCCAACAAATATGGGATGAGATATTCTCTCCTTTTTTCCATAATCCTCTCCTTGAAATTAGCTTGAATTATCTTTTTCAAATCTTGAAAAGATGGAGAAAAAATTCAAGAAGCTTTGGAATACTCCTTAGTTGAAAGCTTCAAATATCCCTACATTACAAATCTCACACAAATATTTGAGATATATATGAAAAATATATTAATTTCTAATATTTAATCAAGAATTCTCTTAAAAATACTTAAAACAAATAATTTGGAAAATGGTAATATAAACCCATATGTATTATGAAAATGGTGGATATTAATGGTTTTATGGAAGGATAAAATAGGAATAAAGGTGACAAATGGTATATGAAAGATGAATAAAATGTGGTATTTTTGCGACCAAACATTGGTATGATAGGAGATCAAGATTTTAAAGTTGTCACCACCATTTTAACATATCATTGTATTTTTAGGAGGAGTTAGAACTGGCTTCGATCACCTCATTGAATGGTTTGGAAGGTATGGGAAACTTCGTTTCCTTTAGAGATCAAGAAATATCAATTGGGAGTGATTAAATTAGTCAAAGCTGCAGTGCAATCACCATAACATTATTAGAGATCACTTGGTTCACTAATTTCATATGCCACCTGTCGCTGGCTCTCCAATGACCTAATTAAATAGAAATTCCCATGCAGGCATCTGTAAAAAATATTACACTTCCAGCACTAAAATGGTTCATTTAACAATGCAAATACATAAATGAGGTGGAGGCTATAGATTGGAATCACAAGATTAAATGTAACACCGTATATCTCTTCTCATTATTCTAATATCCCTGGTTACCTAATTGATATGTCAATTAATAAAGTAGATTTGTAAGGCATACCACCATAGAAATTTTAGCTCATATGATTTCCATAAGAAGAGAGATCATAAATACAACCAAGAAAAAACAAGAAATAATTGTTTGAATGCATATGATAGATCTCTTAGTAAGGCAAGAAACAATAATGAGTCATATCATGCCAGTAGTTACAAATAGCATATAAAAGAGAAAATATCTTGTGTAGAATCATAAGAGACTCTATGGAAATAGACTAATTTAGTACACTTATTTTATTCTTATGGTATCCTTACTTATTGACATGGGACCTTGAATGATATATAAGTATTTTGATCAAGTAACCGGTAAATCCACCTAGGTATAAATGCAGTAAATACTGACTAGAAATAATACTATGTTTGGATATTGTAACCTCAACATCTAACCTCAGATGAAAATGGAATCCCTTAGGTGGTAAGCTGAAATTCATTACTAGTGCACTTGATTTCATTGAAACAAACTCACTGCCCCCATCCTTCTACAAATTAACCTCACAATCAATGCATTATAAGCCATGGTTATTACATTATTTAACTTCATGTCATCCACCACAATAGGTTAATATACATGGTCGATTTCACCCTCTCAACCTCCTTATTTGTATACAGTCATTTTCCTTGTGAAATCCATTCATAAAAGGATTGCAAGTATGAATATTTGGTTGATCACAACCATTTTCCTTCATATGCTCCACTAGTGGAAGATAAATGACAACTTTGCCTCCTTTGCAATGTCCATTATTCAAGGTAGTATATGTTACTTCATTTGGTGTCAATCATTTTAAGTTAGGGATGATGGTTAAGGGAATACTTAAGGATATATATATTAGATGAAATTTTGGATATATATAGCCATCTTTTTCTCTGATCTTGCTACAAGATTGTCATGGTTCACTAATTCATATAACAAGTGTTGTAGGAATTAGAAATGTGTCCTTTCCATCATTAACACCTACAATACTAGGTATATACCTATAATTTGTTTGATAATTATAAAGAGATGGAAGGTTGACATTGTAGGCTAAAAATTATACTTATAAGGAGATGGGGGTCACATCATATTCATATAGTCCATCTAGCAAGTTATCAAATTTTCATTAGGAGAATAGTTTCAATGGTATAATGCTGGTCTAAAAAACATAGGTTAATGGTTCAAATTCCTTTTATCTTGATAAGAATTGCATATGGTTGGAAGAGGTACTAATAATAAAAATTCTTAATATTTAAAAGGATTATATAGGTTGTTGTAGGTTTTCTCCAGGTAGGACCTTAACCAATGTGTTAATGAATTTTCAAACTTATGGAGAACATATATATTAAATGTAACACCGTATATCTATTCTCATTATTCTAATATCCTGTTACCTAATTGATATGCCAATTAAGAGAGTATATTTTTAAGGCATACCACCATTGAAATTTTAGCTCATATGATCTCCATGAGAAGAGAGATCATAAATCTAACAAATAAAAAAACAAGAAATCATTGTTTGAATGCATATGATAGATCTCTTAGTAAGGCAAGAAACAATAATGATTAATATCATGATGCCAGTAGTTACAAATAACAGATAAAAGAGAAAATATCTTGTGTAGAATCATAAGAGAGTCTATGGAAATAGACTAATTTAGTACAATTATTTTTTCTTTATGGTATCCTTACTTATTGACATGGGAACTTGAATGATATATAAGTAATTTGATGAAGTAACCGGTAAATCGACCTAGGTATAAATGGCACAGTAGATACAGACTAGAAATAATACTATCTTTGGATATTGTAACCTCAACATCTAACCTCATATGAAAATGGAATCCCTTATGTGGTAAGCTAAAATTTATTACTAGTGCACTTGAATCCATTGAAACAAACTCATTTCCCCCATCCTTATACAAATAAACCTCCATCCTTATACAAATAAACCTCCATGGTTATTACATTATTTAACTTCATGTCATCCACCACAATAGGCTAATATACATGGTCAACTTCATGGTATACCCTCTCAACCTCCTTATTTGTATCAAGTCATTTTCATTGTGAAATCCATTCATCAAAGGATTGTAAGTATGAATACTTGGTTGATCACAACCATTTTCCTTCATATGCTCCACTAGTGCAAGATAAATGACAACTTTGCCTCCTTTGCAATGTCCATTATTCAAGGTAGTATATGTTACTTCATTTGGTGTCAATAATTTTCAGTTAGGGATTATGGTTAAGGGAATACTTAAGGATAGATTAGATGAAATTTTGGATCTATATAGCCATCTTTTTCTTTGATGTAGCTACAAGATTGTCATGGTTCACTAATTCATATAACAAGTGTTGTAGGAATTATAAAGGTGTCCTTTCCATCACTAAAACCTACAATACTAGGTATATACCTATAATTTGTTTGATAATTATAAAGAGATGGAGGGTTGACATTGTAGGTTAAAAACTATACTTATAAGGAGATGGGGGTCACATCATATTCATATGGTCCATCAAGGAAGTTATCAGATTTTCATTAGAGAATAGTTTCAATGGTATAATAATGGTCAAAAAACATAGGTTAATGGTTCAAATTCCTTTTATCTTTATAAGAATTGCATATGGTTGGAATAGGTACTAATGATAAAAATTCTTAATATTTAAAAGGTTTATGTAGGTTCTTGTAGGTTTTCTCCAGGTAGGACCTTAACCAATGTATTAATGAATTGTCAAACTTATGGAGAGCATATAGATTAAATGTAACACCATATATCTCTTCTCATTATTCTAATATCCCAGGTTACCTAATTGATATGTCAATTAAGAAAGTATATTTTTAAGGCATACCACCATTGAAATTTTAGCTCATATGATCTCCATGATAAGAGATATCATAAATCCAACCGAGAAAAAAACAAGAAATAATTGTTTGAATGCATATGATAGATCTCTTAGTAAGGCAAGAAACAATAATGATTCATATCATGATGCTAGTAGTTACAAATAGTAGATAAAAGAGAAAATATCTTGTGTAGAATCATAAGAGAGTCTATGGAAATAGACTAATTTAGTACAATTATTTTATCCTTATGGTATCCTTCCTTATTGAAATGGAACCTTGAACGATATATAAATAATTTAATCAAGTAATTGATAAATCCATATAGGTATAAATGCAGTAGATACCGACTAGAAATAATAATATGTTTGGATATTGTAACCTCAACATCTAACCTCAGATGAAAATGGCATCCCTTATGTGGTAAGCTAAAATTGATTACTAGTGCACTTGAATCCATTGAAACAAACTCACTACCCCCATCCTTCTACAAATAAACCTCACAATCAATGCATTATAAGCCATGGTTATTACATTATTTATGTTAGGGAATCTAGCCCAAGCATCCAAGAAACTCCCATTTGACTCTTCCTCTCCCATGTAAGTTACACTTCTTGTCATCCACCACAATAGGCTAATATACATGGTCGATTTCATGGTATACCCTCTCAACCTCCTTATTTGTATCAAGTCATTTTCCTTGTGAAATCCATTCATCAAAGGATTGTAAGTATGAATATTTGGTTGATCACAACCATTTTCCTTCATATGCTCCACTAGTGCAAGATAAATGACAACTTTGCCTCCTTTGCAATGTCCATTATTCAAGGTAGTATATGTTACTTCATTTGGTGTCACTCATTTTCACTTAGGGATGATGGTTAAGGGAATACTTAAGGATAGATTAGATGAAATTTTGGATCTATATAGCCATCTTTTTCTCTGATCTAGCTACAAGATTGTCATGATTCACTAATTCATATAACAAGTGTTGTAGGAACTAGAAAGGTGTCATTTCCATCATTAACACCTACAATACTAGGTATATACCTATAATTTGTTTGATAATTATAAATAAATGGATTGTTGAGATTATAGGTTAAAAAATATACTTATAAGAAGATGGGGGTCACATCATATTCATATGGTCCATCAACGAAGTTATCATATTTTCATTAGGAAAATAGTTTCACTGGTATAATATTGGTCTAAAAAAATAGGTTAATGGTTCAAATTCCTTTTATCTTTATAAGAATTGCACATGGTTGGAAGAGGTACTAATGATAAAAAATCTTAATATTTAAAAGGATTATATAGGTTCTTGTAGATTTTCTCTAGGTAGGACCTTAACCAATGTATTGAATTGTCAAACTTATGGAGAGAATATAGATTAAATGTAACATCGTATATCTCTTCTCATGATTCTAATATCCTTAGGTATAAATCCAGTAGATACCTACTAGAAATCATACTATGTTTGGATGTAACCTCAACATCTAACCTCAGATGAAAATGAAATCCCTTATGTGGTAAGCTAAAATTGATTACTAGTGCACTTGAATCCATTGAAACAAACTCATTTTGCCCATCATTCTAAAAATAACTCTCACATTCAAAGCCTTAGAAGCCATGCTTATTACTTTATTTAACTTCATGTCATCCACCACAATAGGCTAATATTTCATTTCCTTTTGATTCATTTATTTGGTTCTCTCCTTCCTTCCTTTGGTCCACCTACATGAATCCTAGTACCAGGGTCCTTCCCCTTTTCATTGAAAACCTTAGGAGAAAACTCGGTTGTTTTTTATATCTACACCAAAAAAAATGAAAAAAATGGGACCCCTAATATAACTTTTCACATTTGATCTCCTGCGAATAGTTTTTCCTGGAAAGGGTGATGTTTTCTTTTTTCATAGGCCAGCGTTTAATTGATTTGATTATGGTATTCAACACCATGAAAGATGAAGCTAAGCTATTGGGATATATTGAGGTGAGCTGCATGAGGTGTAACTTAAGTTTCATTGCATTCTTTTTCTGTGTTCTGCGTTATTGCAGGTATTTTATGAATGCCTTTGTGAAAACAATATAAAAATTGAAAAAATCAAACACTGAAAACATTCTGTGGTTTCTTTATTGACATAATTCAAAATAGTGGTTCCCCTGATACAAATTTTTAAGTGTAATACACATTCCGTGCTACATTTTGTACAAAATTTTATCATATGCTTAGTAAGTGTAAAACGCATTCTTTGGTTTCTTTATTGGTAGAAATCAAAATAGTGGTTCCTATGCTACACAATTTTAAAATTCTGTAAAAATTTTGGTTTCCTCTAGGGATGACCATGGATTGTGGTGGCTCTTCCTAGCTGAGTCATGGACTGTTTGACATTCATTTAGCTGGGTTGTGATTGTTTTGTGACCACTAGAGTTGTACTGCACTTTCCCACTGCTGCAAGAGCATTACCATGTTCATCTTTGAGGCTTCCTGTGTAAACCTTGTCCTGCTTGCGACCTCTAAGGCTAAGGGGTCTTCACTCTTGGAGACTGATATATCTTGTTGGATGTACATGTCTAACCTAAACCTACAACACTCTAACCCTCCCTCTCTCTCTCAAGTTATGACATCCGTTCCTTTTAACAGATAGTCCTTACAGATAGTCTTCCCTTTTACTTTTGAAACTTGTTAGATAGATTAATCGTTTAAACAACTTTCAGTTAGCAATTGAGTGATGATAGAATTTATTTTTTTGGTTATGTAGGCTTTGTACAAGTGGAGACATGGAGGTAAGAGATTGTTTGTGATGGAAGTATATTATTATTATTATTATTTTTTAATAGAAACAATTAGGTTTTATATTAATAAAACTGTGGCCGAGCCACCAAAGAGGTTACATCTGTGAGTTCTTTGAAAAAAACAAAATTCCCCATTACAACAAATGGGAATACTAATTTTATTTAATTTAAATTGTTAGAACATATTACTTTGTACTTTAATAACAATATAATAGGCTATGGAAAATAAATACTCTAATCATAGCAGGAGTCGAAAAAACCACAGTATTCATAATTGTATATCGACGTTTCGAATCCAAAATAGGATCCATCATCAGGGCAAACTGTCCTGATGATGGATCCTATTTTGGATTCGAAACGTCGATATACAATTATGAATACTGTGGTTTTTCTGACTCCTGCTACAATTAACCACCATAGAAGTCTTGCTATAGAAAATACTCTAATCATTTTTAAAAAAACAAGAAAAGAAAGTTATGACACGAAATCAACAAAATCTGATTATGAAATTTTCAAAAAGACCGCATCAAAATGATCAAATAGGAAAGAAAGGGACATGCATCTCACAAGGCAAATATTTAGAAATAGAACAATGTATTTCCTTATGTAGTTATATAATGCTTATTTTTATTGTATGATGATGTTAGGAATATATTTAATAACATTCTTGGCTACAATTACAAAGAAGAGGAAAATACAAACAATAGAAAAGAAGGTTACACCTTCTATTCCTTTGAATGAATCTACGAGTCCTAACAAAGAAGAAAATGACAAAGATACATTTTCCTCTTTTCAGGAGGATCAGGAGCAACATGAACAAGGTAAGACCATTAATTCATATTTTTCTATATCTTTATAACTATAAATCTTATGATTAAGAAATCCATAACACCTTTTTGTGCCCTTCTTTTATAGAAGATGTTCACAAACAACCATGCCATATGGATAATAGTGTAGAAGGGGAAGATTCCTCGACACAAAAAGGGGCAGAGCAACATGAAGAATAAGGTAAGCTCATTAATGTATTATTTTGTAGGTCTTCATAAATAAAATTTTATGACTTAGAAATCCATAACACCTTTACGTTCCCTTCTTTTATAGAAGATGTTCACAAGGAACAATGCCAACAAGATATTAGTATACAAGGTGAAGATCCCTCTACACAAGAATCGATAGAGAAATTCAAGAAGAAAGGTAGAGGAGCAACTAAATGTGAAGAAATCAATAACTTGGAGGAAAAGATCGGAATTCATATCAATGAAAGGAGCCAACCAATTGGTCCAAACTCCGTGAAGCTATCATCATTACTAGATGTGCTCGCAAGGGAAATGGTTCCATTCAATTATTCTGATTGGAGGAAGGTTTCAGTTCAATTAAAGGAGGACTTGTGGAACATTATTAATGTGAGTATTAGACATTACATGTATTTGTTTTCAACATTTCTATTTTTGGATGATTTCGAAGTTTATTTTCTAACCATCTATGACATCTAAAAATGCAATTCTTGTATGTTGTAGGAAAAATTCATAATCCCTTCGGTCCTTAAAGAATATTGTATGAAATACATTGTCCATAAGGAAAATAGTCATAGATATTGGTTGACCAAAAAATACTATGACCCTTATGAGTCAACAGAGGAAATATTAAAAAATGTTCCTCCAATTAGGATAAGTGAGAAAATGTGGTGAGAATTCGTCCTATCACGAGCCACCACTGAATTCCTGGTAAGCAAAAAGTTCACATATTATATAATCAAGTTTTTCAGAATGTCTATTGGCTTGTAATGTTGACTTATATATGTTATTTTCAGTTGATTTCTAGGATATAAGGAAAAAAACAAGGAAAATAGAGAAAAGGAGAGGGACTTACACACCTCTGGACGTCGAGGTTATCAACGGGTTGAAGATGATATTGTAAACAATTGTGATGATATTTATCCAATATGCGAAATATTAGCATATTTTAGTTTCATTGTAATGTCACAACTTAACCATACTATTTTACTTGTTGCAACTAGAAAAAATCTATAGCCTTTGATGATACAACTACATGCATTACTAGGGCAGACTTATGGAAGAAGTGCAATCAAAAGAAGGATGGCACTCCAATCACACCAGCTATAGGAGAAACAATAGTATGTTCTCAACCTTTTAATTTAGATATTGATTAAAATTCCATTTTACATGTTGGAAATGTTTTCTTCTATGATCTGATTTAATTGTATGTCAATGTTAGCAAAAAAATGAACACACATAAGTAAAAGTTGCATCTCAAGACTTTGCAACTAGGGATGATTCCCTTTCCAAGGTACTAGGGGTTGATTTAAGAGGACGATGTCGTGGCATTGGCTTAGGAGTTACGCAAACTAATTTGTTTGGAAAAAGTCCATACAAGGAGGTGCTAACTATAAGCCAAGCTACAGTGAAAGAATAAACAAAGGAAATCACATCTTTGAAAACAACAATAACTAAACTATTGAAAAGAGTAGAAGATACTGAGAGAGAACATGTGGTCAACAAAGAAAGTGTTAGTGTCCAATTATTTAATCTTGTCTCAATATACACATTTTCACACTAATGATCTGAATTCTAATATTTGATTTGTCATATAAACAATGTCCTACTGTACAAAATGCTCATGCTGAAATCACGCCTGTGGTGGAGGTTAGTTTTTTAATTATTATTTTAAATAATATTTTTTTTCATCTTTTGAATAAATAAATAAATAAATATATATATATATATATTACATTTTTTTTCCTTGACATAGTAATACAGGGGAGATAACAACCCCTATGAATGGACTAATACAAAAGAAATTAACTTCAATGCATACTCCATCATCCCTAGTAAGTATTGAAATTTTTCGTAATTTAGTTCAATTTTACTTTATTTTATCAATATATTAGAAATCATTGTCTATTGGGTGCAGAGTTGTGCATCAAAACATGATGAACATTTGGTACATAAAACACCAATGGTTCCATCGAAACTACAAATTGACAAAATGAAAACACCAATTCAGGGAATATTGTAATTATTTAATCTAGGATCATTAAAGACTTAAATTATTGTTTCCGTGCATCTTACTTTGTCTCATTTATTTGTAGGGTCAAGATAATGCTAATGAGTTGACACCAACTTCCTAGTTGGGGCTGGAAGGAAAAAAATGATTTCTCATTGTATTAAACTCAAGTGTTAAAGTTGCAAGGGTGACAATACATAACACCAACTCAAATGCAATCGCACATTGTGTCCCCATTGGAAAAGGCTGTTATATTGTGAATCCGACAGAAATTTAAGATCCTCTATTTGAAAATATAACTCTACCACGTCCCAGTAGCGCATTATGTAATCTAGCAGATGCTTTGTTGAGCTTCATTCCCTGGCATAAGGATGACATTGAACTATGTAACTAGTGTTTATACTGTGTGACTAGTGATTTCAGTGATGTTGTATCAACTGAGAATAGTTGATTTACTAAATATTTATACTTAGATCAGGACATAGTTTATAATTTTTTTGTAGTTCGGGATTAATATTTACATTTAATTAAAATTTTGGGTACAAGTTGCAATTATATGCCATGGGCACAATTTCTGATTTTGTAATACATCAGTATTATATAATATTCGTTGCATGTGAAATGAGATGTTGTGTTGTGAATATGTGGAATGAGCAGTCTGTCTATCATATTTTCATTAAGTTTTTTTTTTGTAAATTAGTTTATCCTTGTATTTCCTTCTATTGCCAAAAACATACATTTAAAGAAAAACACCACATTAATATAATTTATTTTCCACATGGTAGCAAGAATAAGAAAATGACCAAAATTAAATATTTAAAGGAATAAGCTTGCATCTAGAAACAAATTCATATGCAATGATTAACAATAATAGTAAGCTGATTTCTTAACTCAATTGAGGCCATGGCCTTTTATGTTGTACAAAACAACCAATCTACAGATCATTTTGAATTTGAAAATCAAAACTAAGTTTAAATACATACTACTCAATTTGTACATTGAAGTCACCATGTTATTACATTGTTCATTCTGTGTTTGATAGTCATGTTATGCCTGTGTTCACAACTGAAAGGATGTTCATGTTATGCTTGTGTTTGATAGTCATTCTGATATCTATATCTCCTGGTAACACTATTATTTGTGCAGAATTGGAGAAGAAAACCCCATTTATTGACAATACTAAATCCTTAACGGGCTTGTCATTCTTGTATAATTCTTCTACCGGGACCAGATCCTTCCTACATGATATGCCAATGCAACACCTCTTTGGATTTGTCATCACCTTCATTAGATTTTGCAATTTGCAGCAAGGACAATGATGACAAAGACCTCTGATATTTTCTTGCCTAGTCCAAACATTTGTTTAGACTGACCCTTCCTAGCAATGGATACTATGCACCGTGGTAATGGAGTCCACGGCCTTGTCTAGAGGCTTCGACGGGATGTTCTTAGGACTAGGAACTCTAGGCACTTCTTCCACAGTGGTGTTGCATCTTATCAGGACAATGTTTCCCTTACCAGCATAAGAAAGTATTTCTAATGTAATGAACATATTTACATTTCCCTTACCAGCATTAGAAGGTCTTCCTAATGTAATGAACATCTCTACCTCGATGGCTGGAGTTGCTTTTGCGTGAAGGTCTAGAAATGATTGAATTTCCAAGAAGCTCCCAACGGTCAATAAAACAAATTGAAAGACATGATTCCCAAGAAGAACATTCATTACATATCCCATATCAGGACCCCTAGGATCCTTAGTAGAACAATAGTTAGTCATCCCTGTTCTTTACTAGTATTCACTCGCTCCGTATCTTAGGACAGCTTTGACTATGGCCTTATAACAAGCCAGGTGATTACTGAATCATCATTAGTAGTAGAGTTCACCATGAGTATGTTAAATCCTGACACACACCATTATCAAGTAGCATGATAATAACATGAATGGTCATGTGGGCTCTTGATCTGATTTCTTGTGTGGTGATGCCAACTACATCGCCACTTCTGTGGTGACATCATGGTATCAATGGTGGAGGTGACCCTTGGCCTCACTTGAAATAAGATTTGAGTTTCCTTACAGTGTGTGGACTTGACATCCATCACTTCATCGAAGGGCCTCATGATGGTATATGGGTAACTGGTGCTTCAGAGTTTGGAATATGAAGGAATGAGCAATTTCACACTTTGTCATTTCATCTCTTGTTTGCTACCTTGCTTGTATTATGAAAATATTGATGATTGAGGAAATTTTTGTTTATTTTTAGCTTGTTGAACATTCTCATTGTGTATAACACACTCCTGTAAAATATGGACACACTTTTTTCATCTTAAAAAAATGAGCATAATGCAGACTTGTCAACTAACAAAATGGGTATAACTAAACAGTGATAGCAAGTAATATCAAACTGAGTAAGAACGATAATCCTCTACTTACTTATGAACTCAAGCTAATTTATCAAGTGCAAGGGAATGTGTCCTTTCATGCACTCGTTCAGTTATATTCCTTATCTTTCATTCCATAAATTGCATCACTTGTAATGCTGAAACTGTAGTGGAAAATTATAGGTTGATTAAAATCACATTCAAAATTCATCCTATATGAGTTCAATAGACAAATTAATAACATCAAGAAGACACCCTAAAGAATAATTTATGGACCTGCCAAAACTGTGGTTTAGGGAAATTAGGCCAAGCCTAGGAGAAGATAAAAAAATTGTCCAAGTATGGAATTATTGGTAAAATATTCCTAACTAGACTTAGGGAAATGCCCGCCACAGCTCATAGGATGATGATAAAAATATTCTGAGAGTGTGGATCTCTATATTTTTGTATGGTGCATCCAACCATATAATTATCTTAACCAAAAAGTATTTTAGGAAGAAGATATCAATATGCCAAAAGTGCCTCTCAGCCATATTTTCACTGCTCTAGAAAAATGCCCGCCAAGGAGAGAGAAAGAAGCTCCAGAAGATAAAAGTGGGCTTGATGGATTCTCCTTGTTGGTGTCTTCCCATTAGGCATCTCACTTGCCATGTTTGAAGGAAAAATGAAATCAACTTGGTGACCTAGGGTTTGAAGAGAACAAGTCAAGTGTTAGACAAAGAGTTTAAGAGACCATTTGGAAATGCCCACAAGGGGGTGTTCCTTTGATCATAAAATTCATCAGATGATATGGTCCTGTTCATTGTTGAAATGGATATTTAGCCATGCTCTTGGGTTTTCTTATGGTAATCAGATAAGGGAAATATCAACCTGCCAAAATAGAAGAAAAATCTTATTTTGCATACTAAAGACAGAAAAAATGGCTAAGTGTTGTAAAGGGGCTAAGTGATGCCCACATTAAGGTTGATGTATGCACTAAGGATGATGCCAACATGGCATAGATGATGATGTGGCATGAATATGAAATCACTGTTGCATCATGACATCATTCTCGAAAAATATGACAAATTAGTGAAAATAAGGAAATTGTCTAAGTATGAGAAAATTGGTCCAAGCAGCCTTAAGAGGATGCCCGCCACAAATGGTTTGTTGAAGGAAATTCCTGCAGCACATGGGGATATTGTAGGATGATATTTTTTCTACTCAACCATGGTCTCAGTTTGTCTAAAGAGACCCTGAAGAAGAATTTATGGACCTGCCACAACTGTGGTTTAGGGAAATTAGACCAAGCCTAGGAGAAGATAAAAAATTGTAAGTATGTATTTATTGGTAAAATATGCCTAGCTGGCCTTAGGGAAATTCCCGCCACAAGTCATAGGATGATGATAAAAATATTCTGAGAGTGTGGATATATAGAGTGTTGTATGGTGCATCCAACCATATCATTAGCCTGACCAAAAATTATTTTAGGAAGAAGATATCAATCTGCCAAAAGTGCCTCTCTTCCATATTTGCATTGCTCCAGAAAAATGTCCACCATAGAGAGAGAAAGAAGCTCTAGAAGATGAACGTGGTCTTGATGGATTCACCTTGTTGGCCTCTACCCATTGGGCATCTCACTTTCCAAGTTTGAAGGAAAAATGAAATCACCTTGGTGACCTAGGGTTTGAAGAGAACTGATTAAGTGTTAGACAAAGAGTTTGAGAGATCATTTGGAAATGCCCACAAGGGGGTGTACCTTTGATAATAAAATTCATCAGATGAAATGGTCCCGTACATTGTTGAAATGAATATCTAGCCATGCTCTTGGTTTCTCTTATTGTGATCAGATAAGGAAAATATCAACCTGCCAAAATAGAAGAAAAATCTTATTTTGCATACTAAAGACAAAGGAAAAATGGCCAAGTGTTGTAATGGGGCTAAGTGATGCTCGCATTAAGGTTGATTCCCACACTAAGGATGATGCCGAAATTGAATGGATTGGCATATATGATGATGTGGCATGAAGATGAAATCATTGTTGCATTATGACATCATTCTGGAGAAATGTAACAAATTAGCGAAAATCAGGAAATTAGCTAAGTATGGGAAAATTGGTCCAAGTAGCCTTAAGAGGATGCTTGCCACAAATTGTGTGTTGATGAAAGTGCCTGCAACATATGGGGATATTGTAGGCTGTTATTTTCTCTACTCAACCATGGTCTCATTTTTTCCAAATATACCTTGAAGAAGAATTTATGGACCTGCCACAACTGTGGTTTAGGGAAATTAAACCAAGCCTAGGAGAAGATAAAAAATTGTCGAAGTATGGAATTATTTGTAAAATATTCCTAGATGGCCTTAGGTAAATGCTTGTCACAGCTCATTGGATGATGATAAAAATATTCTAAGAGTGTGTATATCTAAAGTGTTTCATGGTGCATCCAACCACATCATTAGCCTAAACAAAATGTCTTTCGAGAAGAAGATATCAATCTGCCAAAAGTGCCTCTCAGCCATATTTGCACTGCTCCAAAAAAATGCCCACCGAGGAGAGATAAAGATGCTCTAGAAGATGAAAGTGGTCTTGATGGATTTGCCTTGTTGTCCTCTACCAATTGGGAATCTCACTTGCCATGTTTGAAGGAAAAATGAAATCACCTTGGTGACCTAGGGTTTGAAGAGAAATGGTTAAGTGTTAGACAAAGAGTTTGAGAGACCATTTGGTTTAGATAAGTCAGATAGGTTTCAAGATCTTTATAGTGATTTATCGAGGGTTTTGATATCTTCATCTTCTGACAACTGTATGAGTCAGTAACATCTTCTTTCTAAATACTTTGGATTTTAATGTCAATAGCCTGGAGGTTCTTAAGGAAATCCATTAAGGTTTTCTACATGATGTAATTGGTAGTTCCAGTGATCACTTTTGATCATATTTAACATTAATATAATTTATTTTCCACATTGTAGCAAGAATAACAAAATGACCAAAATTAAATATTTAAAGGAATAAGATTGCATCAAGAAACAAATTCATATGCAATAAATAAAAATAATAGTAAGCTGATTTCTTAACTCAATTGAGGCCAGGATAAGTTTACGTATTTTATGAAAAATATTTACTTCATATGATATAGGGGCATTGACGTCATAACCAATATACTTGCATTTATGAAAAAAAAACAATATATGTGAAATCAATTAAAAAAAATTCAATTGCATGCATTCTTTAGCATGCATTCCTAAGCTTGCATTCCTTAGCATGCATTATTTAGCTTGCATTCCTCAGCATGCATACCAAACCAACCATGACCGCAATTGAAATTGGGTCGTCACGTGCTATGGCAACAGATGAAACATGGACGTATTTCACCATGGAAACAAACACAGGGGCCTTGTTATAGCTCAAAATGACACATCTCTACCTGTGACCACTTTCTCATGATTTCTTCACATGTCAACACTTCCATGACGACACTTCAGAAAAGTCATTGAAAGTCACTAAAAAAACACCTAACTTGGAGGACCCATATATTGAGTTCTGTAACTCCATTTGACCTCATCTCTAGACTGTTTGAAATGTATTTCAGTTAGCTAAAACTTTCCAGAAGACACCAAAGTCTGAAAATGCCCAAAAATACCCTAAAAATGAGTTTTTGATGTGTATGCGGTTTCCTTAAGGCAAACCCACGTATGTACGTGAGTTGCTATATATAATAGTCGCCTATGCATTGAATACGTGACTTTCTGCATTGAAACCCATGTATACCTCCTCGTGTACGTGACTGTTGTCTTTGCAACCCACGTACGCCTCCTGAAAATGTCAAAAAATATGAATTTTGAAATTTGGGTAGTTTGGGTAGTTATGCAACTGAATCCTTCAGTTGTAACTACTTTGTCTTTGACCCTAACTTTTCATTAAGCATATAAATAGAGGTAGGGAGGTCCATGAGAGGGGGCTTGAATCTTTGCATTGTTATGATGGAGGATTTGGAGCTCTTTTTTCCCACACCTTTTCCCTAGAAGCTTTCTCCTTGTGTTGCAGAGCTTGGAGGCTGAGTTCCTTGGAGAAGAGAAGCAGCAGAACCGGATCAAGGTTTCGTGAGGTGTCGAACTTGAAGAGAAGGTATACTTGTACTTGTTTTCAAGATTAATAAAGATGTGATGTCCTTGTTCTTCCCAAATCATTGTTCAATGTGTGATTGAATCTTTGTTTATGATCATATGATGATGTTAGTCATATCATTATTTCATGTTTATTTGATTACCATTTCTTTATATGTGGTCATATTGGTTTGAGGAAGGTATAATTTGTTTTGCAGGTCTCTTGGAGCGAGAGGAACAAGAGGAGAATGAGAAGGGCTAGAGAAAGCTTGGACCAGCCTTCAATTAATCAGGTGTGGACCTTTTTGATCTCTGAATCTTGTTTGTATTTACTTGCAGAACCATTTGCATCCACCTTTCAACCCCAGTACGTTGATGGCCTCTTAAACCCTAGCCATAGGAAACTTTCCTTTACAATAGAACTGGTGACTCCGCTAGGGATAGCCTTGTCTATTTGGGGTTTCTATGTCTTTCTTTCAATATTTTACATTGGTTTCAGGTCCTTCTTGCCACTTAGGAACACTTTATAAGTTTGATAGGACACCTCCCCTGCCTTCTTAAGGTAGTTTTTGACCTTTTTGGGGATTTTTTCCACCCATACGCGAGTTGCAGACTGAACTGTCGTGTGTCTAGTTTGGTACACGTGACTTTCTATACTGTCTACCCGCGTATGATACGTGACTTGTCAGTGGTACAACCCACGTGTGCTTGTACATGCGACCTTCTGTATTGTCAACTCGTGTATGACACGCGACCTGTCAGTGGTGAAACTCGTGTATCTTTAAACAATGTTTTTATCCTCTTTTGTGGTTTTTTCTTCTATTTGAAGGTGTTTTGGTAGGTATTTTGGGTTCCTCTACAGGTGCATGAATCCAGGGAGTTAGTGTCATCCCTTTTGGTTGTTCTTTATCTATGTGGTAAGCCTTTTATAGCATTAGGGTTTTCTCTTTGCTCTTTTCCACCACCTCCTTTGCTTGGCATGATTTTTTTGGCTTATGTTTATGGTCAACCTATGTCAGTGATATTTGTCTAAGTTTAGAAGCTTGTTGGTGTTGGTTTCATTCTTCTTCTGTTGGTTAACTTCACCATGCCAAAATAGTTGAGTTGTTTTTTATGCAAGCCTTCCTTCTAGGTAGGGTTTATACCGACTTTAGTTCATTCTAGAATTTGTTTGGTGGTTGTATAGTAGAGTTCCTTTTTCTTTGTTCTTGTTATCTGCATACTTTTGTTTGTAGGTAGTTTTTCTTTTGCATTTATAAAAGAAAAATAAAAAGAACATATACTTTTTTTTGCTGCTTTCCCCCCCACCTCCTTCTTTGGCTTGACCTTGTTGGACAAGGTACTAAGCAGCCTATGTTTGTAGGTTTAGATTGATACATGGGACTTCTTGACCTTTGTTTATGTCAGTCTTATTACTCTGTCTCTTCATTCCAAATTTGTTGGCTTGTTTACCTTTGTGAGCCTTCCTTTCAAGAGAGGTTGATATCCAACTTTAGGGAAACCTAGGGTTTGTTTGTGGGGTGTAGAGTAGTTGTCTATTTGCTTTGTTTACAGTACTTGCTTGCATTAGTTGATAGGCTGTTTTTTCTTTTGCATTTATAAAAGAAAAATACAAAAACACATGTTTGCTTTATATGCATGTAGATTAGGTTTTTAGTCTAGATTGCATGTCATATCATTGTTTTTGAAAAAATAAATAAAAAGAAATTGTAAGTTTTGTGGCTTTCAAGTTTATATTTGAAAAGAGAATAGTTTTTTCTTTTTGCATTTCATTTCTCTTTGCTTAGTCATTTTGTTTCAACTTTGAGTCAAAACACCACTTAAGTTTCATGCCATTTACCCTCTGACTAAAAACAACCCTTAAAATAAATGATATAATTTAAAAATTACTAGTAAGTTTTATTTTATAGGGCCATACACCAACTAGCTCAGGCTAGACTTGTGGGATATGGATTTTAAACTCCCCACAAGTATAAAAATTCAGACGTAGTTGGCCAATCACTAGGTAAATCCTCTTCTGTGTTGATTGTATCTGGGAAGCTCCTCTCAAATGAGAGTTAAGCATGATGCCACGTGGAGGCTTGGACTAAGGAGATAACCCTCCGATTTCTTGTCAAAGCGTAGACCAAGGTTTTTGCGCATCTGGGGATTCTGTCTTAGACAGGGTTTTAGGCTTTGCTGCCCTGCCCATGCGTACGAACTAGGCTTGAGAATGTCCCCCTAGACTATCAATATAGTTAAGGTATCCTTTAGTCTCTTTGACATCTAGGGTTCATATACAGGTACACCAGAAGGCTATTTCTGGTTGACCTTGGACAGGCTTGGAAGGTAACCCCGATAAAAGGTGTGGGAGGGCGGTGGGTGATTCCTTCGCTTGTGCCTAAGAACATCTATAGGGATTCCAAGTAACTGTCTATCAACTTTCTTATGGAAAGAATATCTTATACCTATTTGTCTGTTTGGCTTTAGGAATTTTTAATGAGTGCTTTGTGGTTTGTCTATGCTTAATGTTCCTTTAGGTGTGTGCTTTGTATTTTTGGTTGCTTGTCAACCTCAGAATTTGTCTCATAGTTTGAAAATATGTCTAACGCTCCTTTGAACACCAACTAAGAGATCCCCATGTTGGGAAATCCTTGTAATATTCCTCTCATGGGGAATGTTGGTGTTCCTTTGATGGCCACCCTGAATCTACCTGGATTCACCCTAGGGCTACTGGTGTGGTTGTTTTCCACTCCAACTGTCCTGAATGCTCCTGATTCTTCTCAAGTAAGCTCCTTATATTAAGGAAATCAAAACAATGGTTCCCCTTCACCTGTAGTTGATTCTCCTCCTCCTTCTACCTCATGCGGTGAAAGTACTAATACTAGTAATTGACAGTCTAAAAGGAGTAAAAGAAGGAGAAATAGGAAGAAGGCACATAAGCAAGGGGGCACCCATTCAAACTCTGCAAGTCAAGTTGAACCTCACCACCCAGCCTCTATGGTTCATGCTCGGGGAACCTATCCAACCTCTACAGGTCAGGTTGGATTTAAGCACTCACCCTCTGCAAGTCATGTTTATCTTCACCATCCAGCCTCTGTTGATCATGCTTGTGGGATCCTTCCAACCTTTCCAGGGCATGTTGGATCCAGCCACTCAGCCTCTATAGTTCATGCTGAGGGCACCCATTCAACCTCTAATTTTCAAGTTGAACCTCCCCATCCAACCTCTACAAGTCATGTTGGATCCATCCACCCAGCCTCAGTGGTTCATGCTGGGGGCACACACTCAACTGCTGCAAAGCATGTTGATCCTAACCATCCAACCTCTGCAGGTCATGTTGGACCCAGTCTCTCAGCCTCTGTAGGTCATGCTGGGGGTAGTCTCTCAGCCTCTATAGTTCATGCTGAAGATAATCCCTCAACCATTGCGAGTCATGTTGAGACTGTTGAAAAGACTACCCATTCAAAACACAAGCCCAAGTTTCCTTGTACGATTTGTGAGGGAGACCACCTTACTTATAAATTCCCTTCTATCGTGGAGGTGCAAAGAGTTTGGTTTCATGGCCATCCCGTTTTTGAACATTCTGAAGTCTCTCAACAACCAGCCTCTCTTAGTCAGGTTGGACCCAGTCACCTAGCCTTTGGTGTTCATGATGGGGGAAAAATCTCAACCTCTGTAGATCATGTTGAGAGCAAGCAGTTAGCCATTGCTAGTCATGTTAACACCATTGAGAAAAATGGTTGTTTGAAGTGCAAGCTTAAGTTCCCTTGTAAGCTATGCGAGGGAGATCATCTTACTCACGAGTGCCCTGCTATCGCAGAGGCGCGAAGAGTGTGGTCCAAGACTCAAGAATTTCCTTCTCCTGAACAACATATAGTTTCTCAACAACCTACTCAACCTTTGGTTGATCAAGTGGTCGAACCAATCTCAACTTTGGTCGATCCCACTCTTCTTTCGGAGAGGGATCCTGATGTGATTGAACCAATGTCATCGTTGGTCAATCCCACTCTCCCTTCGGAGAGTGAGTTTCATGAAGTGGTTGAATCGATTCCATTGTCGATCAATCCCACTCTTCCTTTGGAGAGTGAAGTGTCTGCTAGTCACATTTTCTTCATTGCTAGTTTGGAACTTACAGAACAAGGGGGCACTGAACTCATTTCGGATCAACCCCCACCAAGCTCTCAAATTGATTCCTTTGATTTGGATAGCCTAGTTGAGCCATGCCTTCCTTCTGATGCACCTTTCCAGATAAAGGTCAAAGTTGAATCATACATGATTGCTCGTTGTATTGTTGATGAAGGAGCCTCAGTTAGTATCTTGTCTGCTCATGCTTGGCGAGGCATGGGATCTCCTAGCCTTGTGTCGAATGCTAGTTAGTTACTGGTGTTTGATAAAAGAACTTGTATAGCCTTAGGAATTCTTGCTCAAACACCTGTTACTTTGGGTGGGAAGACCTTCTTAGTTGATTTTATGGTGATAGAAGACCCCTTGGACTTCAATATGCTCCTTGGATGTGATTATTTCTATTCCATGCAAGCTGTGGTGTCAACATTTTTTTGTGTGATGTACTTTAATCATGGCGAAGAAATTGTCACCATCGATCAGTTGGATTTTTTTGATCCTTTTGCTAACTCGACTAGAGACCAAGTATTTCCTTTATTGATTCCCAGTGTTTGTATAGACACTACCCCACCATAGGTGAGCTATGTGGCCTCATGTCCTTTGCATTCAATTGCTACTGAAAAGAAGCCTTTGTTTTCATTCTTACCTTCTTGGGACTTGGTCCTAGCAGTTGAACAGGTGAGTCATCCTATATAGACTATGGAGTGTGCTCTCCACTCTGTTGATCCATTTGAAAGTTTAGACATGTGTCCTATCTCGGATGATCTCCTTCCTTCGAATGGAGTCTTCCTAGAGTCTTTGATACAGTCTGATCTTCTGTTGGATGTTGGTTTAGTTGTGCCTAAGTCTAACCCTGATTTTCCTATTAATCATGACCTTTCTTCTTATGTTGGTCTTGTTGAATCTTTTGACTCTTTCTTTGAACAACAAGTCAGTGATCCTGAGGAGTTTGATTTTTCTTATGAATTTTTCAACTCCTGTGATATTGAGTTTGTTCCTGTAGACTCTATATCCTTTCTTGATTTTTTCTCTCCTTTTGAGGTTGATATTATTGATTATAAACCCTCGGATCTTGGCACTATAGAGTCCTTTTTCGTTGATTCTTCCTTGACTACATCTTCTGTAGACCATAGCAAAGTCACATGTGTTTTTGCCAAAGTGACCCGCATCGAATCTTTTCTTCTAAATATGATTATGATGTTGTTGTCTCTTGGAGACAGGATTCTTAGTTGGATTCACAACTGTTTACTAGTCTTGTCTTGTTTTTCAAGTTGTAACTGCATTTTCATGTATCTTGCTTGCGCTTTTGAGCCTGATGCCGGCTTCCATGCTTTTAGCTCGTTGTATAAGCCCTCATCTTTGTTCTCATCATCGCTCAGCCTTGTATCATTTTGCCTTTACAACTTGACACCTTTTACCTTGAGGAGACATTCCCCGAGTGTCCTTATCTTGCTCGCTTTCCTTGCATTATGCATAGGTTTGTTCCTTGCGCTTGGAACTAGTTTCTCCTGTCTATGACACTCATCTCCTCGCATTTAGAGCATTCTTTCTACTCTCCTTTGAGCTCGTTAAAAATAGTAAGGAGGCCACGAGTTGACTTTTTTGGACTCATTAAAACTTCATGGGAAAGATATTGAGTTTCTTTAGGCCTAGGTATGACTCCTCAAAATAGACTTGACTACCAAGTAAACTTGTCCATTCAGGCTCGTTAAGAATATGTGAATGGGCATCCACATTGGTGGTAGGTTATCACTTTCTCAGACCATGTGGAATAATACGAGAAAGGAACACTCTCTTTTCTTTGGAATTGAGAAGAGTATTCTTAGGCATAGGTTTATCTCTTTTTTCGGACCTGAGGGACTAAACTTACGGAAAAGGAACCCCCGGTATGAGCTTAGTTTTCTCTTTTTCATGCTCTGGACCTAAACATGAAAAATATTTTGAGTGTACTTTATGTCTTTGTCATGCTCGTTAAACACTAAAGAACAAAGCATCGAGTTTACTGTTGTAAGTTCCAATTCTCGTAATCAAATGGATCTTTCCGAGTGATCTTGCCTTCCTTCACACTCGTAAAACTCAACCTATATGCTGCTTTTGAAGGAGCGTTGGGTAGGTGGTAATTTAACCTTTTTTAGACCTTCCTGACTAAATACAAAAAAGGTGCTCCTTACTTCTTCGGAATCTAAGAGAGTTCTTCTGTGGTTTGTTTTATACTTTTCCTACCTCCGGAGACTAAATTGTACGAAAAAACACCCCCCTGGAGTCTTCTTTGGAGTTTTCATACTCTCTAAACTATGAAAACACTGTCGAGCATGTACTAGTTCGGGCTCGTAAAATCCATGAATCAGTGCTTTATCAAGCATTCTTCTGTCTTTTCTTTGAGCTTGCCAAAAATGAAGATGGTCCCGAGTTTGCTTTCTTGGACTCGTTAAACCTTTACAAGGAAGAGGGGAAGGGAATTTCATTCACATGTTTTTTACATCATGGAAGCAAGTCTTGTTTCCTTGAACAAAGCACCAGTTTTGAGTCTATCAACAGTTGGGTCCTAGTATTTTGACCTTATCCTGATTCAGAGTTTCTCACTCCTCCAGTTGGTCTCTTTTCCAATTATATGGGGAATCTGTCAATGTCTCCTACATTGCAGATTTGTATTGTTGGTTACTTTTGTGTCAAAAGCTGCCTAAGTCACTTTTGTGTTGTGCTCACTATTTAAGGATTAAACCTTTTCCAGCCATTCTGTAGTTGCCTTGACCTTTTGTGTCGGCCATTCCCTGGTATCATTTCATTACATCATGTCTTCGGTGGTCCTTATCGTGAAATTCAGTACCAATTCCAAATCCAATTAGTCTTTGACTTACCTCATGTTGGATGATGAAGGATGCCTTAATACCTTCCTTCCAATGGATCTCTTCCTATCGACTGCAACACATCTTACTCTAGGAATGAGATTTAGAGTTTTATGATAGTACCTTGGGGATTGTAGTCATCAGTGGCAATTTCCCTCGCTATTGGGTAGTGGGAATACCTTAATGTCTCCTACTCAATGGATTCTTCAAGTGTTCGACTTCAAGTGCTTGTAATCACACTTGTTAGAATGTACTATGTATCTTAGGGACCATTTTCATTAATGGTGGTTTCGCTCGCCTTTGTTAACGGTTCTCATTATTGACCAGTAATCAAACAATTTCCTCCATGTTCGACTTCAGCTCCTTTATTCACATGGTTAGGATTAGTACCTTTTGGGTGGTTTGGATTGAAGACCTTGGGCCGACAGTAGCATCGCCATTTTTTGCTATTGCCCAAGTTGCACAAGACCTTGTCACACTTTATATGACATTTTGCTAAGACATAGATCCACCTTGTATTTTTTTTCGCTATGATCGATTATCGAGTATGGATCCACCTTGTTCCTTTATGGCCATGACTCCTTTAGATTTGATATGGCGCCTTTTTGCATATTAAGTGACCATGATAGTTTCATCAGTTATACATATGTTGGATCCGCCCGTATCTTTATGGTGATGCTTTGTATATGGACTTGTATGTCCCAAAGATCAGTTTTTGTCTGACATTTATCTCTCTTTCAGGTGCCTTTGTTCAAGCCTTTTGATCTTGGATTCTCTGCTCTCTCCATACTCAGCTGTTTCCTTTATAATGTATTTCAGCTATCGTCTTCCCCTCTAACTTCATACATTAGGGGGCATCTGTTATAGCTCAAAATGACACATCTCTGCCTATGACCACTTTCTCATGATTTCGTCGCATGTCAACACTTCCATGACGACACTTGAGAAAAGTCATTGAAAGTCACTAAAAAAACACCTAACTTGGAGGACCCATATCTTGAGTTTTGTAACTCTGTTTGACCTCATCTCTACATCGTTGGAAAGGTATTTCAGTTATTTAAAACTTTCCAGTAGACACCAAAGTCTGTAAATTCCCAAACATACACTAAAAATGAGTTTTTTATGTGTACGCGGGTTTCCTTAGGCAAACCCACATACGTACGTGAGTTGCTATATATAATAGTTGCGTATGCCTTAAATACATGACTTTCTGCATTGCAACCCATGTATACCTCCTCGTGTATGTGACTGTTGTCTCTGCAACCCGCGTACGCCTCCTGAAAATGTCAAAAAATACGAATTTTGAAATTTGGGTAGTTTGGGTAGTTTAGGTAGTTATGCAACTGACTCCTTCAGTTGTAACTACTTTGTCTTCGACCCTAACTTTTCATTAAGAATATAAATAGAGGTAGGGAGGTCCATGAGAGGGGACTTGAATCTTTGTATTGTTATGCTAGAGGATTTGGAGCTCTCTTTGCCCACACCTTTTCCCTAGAAGCTTTCTCCTTGTGTTGCAGAGCTTGGAGGCTGAGTTCCTTGGAGAAGAGAAGCTGCAGAACCAGATCAAGGTTTTGTGAGGTGCCGAACTTCAAGAGAAGGTATACTTGTACTTGTTTTCAAGATTAATAAAGATGTGATGTCCTTCTTCCCAAATCATTGTTCAATGTGTGATTGAATCTCTGTTTATGATCATATGATGATGTTAGTCAGATCATTATTTCATGTTTATTTGATTACCATTTCTTTATATGTGGTCATATTGGTTTGAGGAAGGTATAATTTTTTTTGCAGGTCTCTTGGAGTGAGAGGAGCAAGAGGAGCAGGAGAAGGGCTAGAGAAATCTTGGACCAACCTTCAGTTAATCAGGTGTGGACCTTTCTGATTTATGAATCTTGTTTATATTTACTTGCAGAACCATTTGCATCCACCTTTCAACCCTAGTACGTTGATGGCCTCTTAAACCCTAGCCATATGAAACTTTCCTTTACAACAGGCCTTCTCTACCACTACATCAGGAGAAGCGCGGGGTTCCTAGGTTGAACGATTCTCGATGAAAAAATTCCAACAGAATGCTGATGAATGGAGTGATACAAGCATATGTCCAACTAGTATGTTAGATATCCTTTTAAGATCAATAGGAGTGGATAGGTTTATTTTTGGACATTTTAATTTCCAAAATGACGAGCTAGATGATTCCATTTATAGTTATGATCACGGGGCTATGTAATTGCATATTTTTGGGAAAAGGGTTCATTTAGACCCCAATTTGGTTTCTAGAGCAACCAAAATTCCATGAAGAGAGGGGGCAATGTTAAATTCATGGAAAACCCCCAAGCTAGAAAAGATTCAGATGGCCAGTAAAATTTGTGGGAAATAGGTTGTTGTTCCCATTAATGGTCTAAAAATGGAATATGTTCCTCAAGGAATATACAAAACCCTAATTCATATTATCATTTGAACCATTATGAATCACCACAAGTGGCATGATATTTCGGGTGATTGCATGAAGCTAGCCATACACTAGGTTGAAGACATGGCCATAAATTCCCTTCATCTATTGGCTAGGAAATTTCACTCTGCATTGCAAGATAGTAAAATGAAGAGCATCAAGTTCAGTTACCTAAGCACACTGCAAAAATTATTGATTTATGTCGAATCAGAGTTGTAGGGTCAAATTATATTAGAACATACATTAGGAATACTAAAGAACAACACAAAAATGAGGAATTACCTCAACTATCTTTAAAGAACAATGTATAAGGAGTTTCTAATGTCACTACATCAATAGTACATGGACAACCTTTCGAGGACAATACCGAATCTATGGGAAACGACATGACTTCACTTTCCCATGAAGAAGATGTTGCTGTCACAACTTTGGCTGGATTGCATAGAAATGAAAATGCAGATCAATGGGAGGAATTTGTGAACAATGATATGGACCGTTCACCGACTAGTGATGAAGACCTAATTCATGCCAAATATTATTTTGATGGTAGATTTGTTTTTTCTTTATTTGATAAAATGGTGCATTTGAAAGAATAATCTACCTTATGGGAGGATTCCTTCACAGCTAGCGACGAATTATGCAGAACTAAGGATGTCCAAATTCTTGATTTGGTACATCATGTTACAGGTTTAGACAAAAAAATTATGGAAACTGAAAAAATAATTGGCCAAAAGGATAAACTTATTAAGGATCAATGTTCTAAATTTACCGTAGTTCTAGAAGGATTGATTTATGACCTTGTCATACTGAAATACATGTTTTAGGCTGAAAAGAAAAAAGATGAGGAAACTATAGGGAGACTTGAAAATGAGCTGAAAAACAAGCCTAAAGTTTTGAACATGCCACTACTCAAGACTGCATTTGGTAAGGAAGCAGAAATTTAGCAAGAATTGAAGTAGAAAGAAACATTTATTGTAGGTTTGAAGGTTGAGTTTGAAAATAAAATGAGAGAAATGATCATTAAATATCAAAATGAGACTACAGAATATGTAACAAGATTGGAAAAATTGAATAAAACAATAAAAAAAAATTAGTTGCTAAAAACTAAGAGAATTGAAAGGATTTAAGCAACTCTCAAGGATAAAAGAGTTGGAAGAGGAAGATAATCAACAATCAAGGGTAAATAGGTCTACACACCAGAAGAATCAACAGTTAAGGGTAAACAGGTCTGCACACCAGAAGAATCAACAGTTAAGGCTAAAAGGGCTAGCACACCAAAAGAATCCAAAGTCAAGGGTAAAAAGGTCAGCACACCAAAAAGTTTTGGCAGTACAAAAATTGGTGATGTAACAATGGAGAGCTTACTCCAGTTTCAGAAGTCCTTGCAACAACAAGGGAAGATCTTGAATGAAGCTGCTTCAACAATCCATGCTGTAGAGTTTACATTTGGCTCATCAGATTCAACATTGAAGAAGAAGATAGAGGAGAAGGAGGCCGAAATTAGAGACATTCACCAAAAACTATTGGAGAAGGGAAAAACACTACATTTGGGATGTGATAGTGAGATACAATATTTGAAATCCCAAATTACAACTTTGCAGGAGAAACCTATGGCAGAAGCAATTTTGTATACTCCATATGATACAGATTTGAGGGCACAAGAGCTAGAGAAGGAAGTACAACAGGTCAAGAGAAAATTAAGTGCAATTCAATCTGAGTTGAAGTGGATGAAGGAAGATCTAAAAATAAAGGAATATGAGTACTCAAAGAAGAAAAATAAAAATGTAGATATTTTGAAGAAATGCCTAGAAGAAAAACATAGATTGCATACAAAAGTGATAAATCTTGCAAACAAAGTGAAAGAGAAAAAAAGAACAATTAAAACATATGGATGATGAAGTTTCTGTAGAACTGGAGGGTTCTAGAAAAGGAAAGAGAAGCTATAGTGAATTTTCTTATTCTAAAAAGGAGGAATTGCAAAAACCTCCCAAGCATCCTAGAGTTCTAGAATAATATGGTGTACATTTGATGTCTATGTACATACTAATATTGTTGTAATATAAATTGTAAGTATTTCTCGGCAATGCATATATTTTGATATAGTTAATGTGTTTCTAATGTGTAATACAAGTGTTATGTGTAATCCATATGTGCATTTTTCCTATATCTACGAGAGTTTAATGTGCATCCCATACTGAGAAGTATGTATGAAACTACAAATGATGAAATATATTATTCGTAATATATTCTACAAATGAATTGACATATCATCATCTCCCGTGCAATACATAAAAAATTCCCTTCAAAATGGGATTAAAACTAGCCCTTGAAATTTGATCACTGGAGGTTATGAAAAATTAACACTTGGTCTGCCTGACACTAAAAAATTTTCTAAATGAGAAAGAATCAAGTAAAAAATTGGAAATATTAAAATGCTAAAAGGGGAGGAGTAATAATAAAAAAGACTCTCCTTTTCTATTCATTGAATTTGACAAAGAAATCAGGCATGTGTGTGCATTTTACTGAAGTAAGGAAATTTTGGATAGCTTCACTCAAATGCATGCCCAACCTGCATTACAAAGACAAATTCATTATTTCAAACCACAAAGTGTCTGTTCAGGCATAAAAAACATAAATAATCTTTCAAAGTTTAAATTTTAGACTTAAAAACTTATGCTTTTCAAGGAAACTCCAAATTTACGTGATTTCCACATTGTAAAAAATAGGGTTGAGTCCCTTGAGGAAATGCACACATTGTCTTGCATTTCATGTTATATTGAATAAATTGCACTATAACATAGACATACCAAACTTTTCTACAAACTCCTGTACTCATTTCTGTAAATTCTATGATCTACAGTAAAATCCAAGTCATCCAAAACAACAATTGATAGTATTTTCCATTTTTTCATGGCCAGAACTAAAAATGCACACCAATTCCAATCGAAGTACACTCTAGGTATGAAATTTGGAAGTTTGCATACAAAAACCTAATTAGAATAGTATATTTTTAATTTCAGACATAAAAACTTCTATTGTGAAATAAGAATGCATCCAACATTTGAAATGAGAACAAAACAACTGTAAATGTTGGTTTCTTTTTCACAGGCACCATAGTTTCTGTAGTAAATCTTGTATTTATAGAATTTTGGCATGACAAGGATAACTTGGAAAAGAGGTTGAATTGGATAGTTGTTTGGAAACCAATATCATGGCTCTGCAAGTTTGTATCACCTGTATCTTTTTTATTATAATATAAATCATCATCATTCCTTACAGAAATAAATAAATGAGAACATAACAAAAATATAACCAGATTGATACTCAAGAAAGTTTTAAAAGGGGCCCAAAAGAATTTTTTTATCATATTATGCTTTCATTACAGACTAGGGGGATGGTTTACAATTAAATCATTAACATCAAACAACTCCTTCAATAATAACTGTCGCTACTACCTATTACATTCTATTTATATACCTCAAGGGTCGGATTGACTATGTTACAAGTGGATTTCATTAGAGTGAAACTGAAATGTTGATTCACCCTCGAGCCAACCTGTCCTTTGTTGTACTTTTCTGGATTAAAACAAAGATACCAACTACTATGGAACAAGGCTAAAAAAACAGTGCAACACAGGGGGGAAAAAAAGGATGAAGTGGACATGTTTCAACAACAGGGGTAGAATGGGAGTGGAAGAGGAAGTTGCATTTTAGTTATCTGGATGGGATATACGAGTAGAGAAGAATTATAATAGTGATACACATTATGTGAGAGGTCTCACAAAAATGATAAGGAAGAGAGAAATGCTGAGAAAAAAATGGCTCAGTGGAAAACAACATGCAATACCCATCTGGTATGGAGAAATGAAAAGTTGGAATTGAAGAAATCAATCCTACTATGCCATCGAGAGGGAATTCTTGGGTTGTTGAAGAGGGACAGGGTGTTGACTTAGTGCAAGAAAGATGTCACACCCCCGATTTTGACCCCGTTGCATTAAATGTACATGATGTATATATTGTAATGATCATGGTGCGGAGCTAAAGGCCAAGGCCCCACCATTGATTGGTTATGCTATGTTTTGGATTCAAATTGTCACCGATGGTATATTGGGGCAAGCGGCATACATATTAAGTTTCAACATCATGTAAATATGCATCTTTAATTAAAATGAACCCGACTAGCTACGATCGTCGCAACTAAAATGAGAAAGGGGCATGATTTTCACAAGGATAAGGGTGGGGAATTTGTCAACCTTGGGCCAATGAGGGAAAATACCCATGTGTCTTCTTTCCTTGCTCTACCCAACCACTTTCATTGAATAATGGCTGCTGGTGGTTGAGGCAGTTATTATCTTTGGGAGTGGGGTGGCATGACTGTCATTCCTCACCCACACGCACACTCCACCATGGTTGACTCCACTATGCCCAGGAAAAAAAAACTATTGCGATCACCTAGGAAGGATACCATTCTCCCCACGATAGTGCTGAAGATCTCACGCACTTCAGATCAACATTCTCCATTGTTTTTCACCCACACACTGTTCATCTTCGTGCAAGACCAATGTCCGTTCATGTGCCTCATGCACAGGAATTTTCCTGGATTTTGGGTTGATGCAGTGAGCTGAGAGCCGTGCTCTTTCATCCACGAATTGATGTGAAGGGCCATTCATGTTTTCAGCTATCTCATAGACTGGTATGGTCGTGTAATTGTTTCTTGTCATTTTAATGTTGAAATTGGAACCGTGGTTCTTCCCGTGAGTCATGGTTGCCTCCGTTCTCCTCAAGATTTGTTGTGTGGCTGTGGTCTCCCTCATGCTGTGATTGTTGTGGTCTTAATTACTTTTGGGGCCTGGTGCGAGCTTCTCTCACGCACAGACTGTTTGGGGTCATTTTCCCATGTTGTGAGCTGTGCTCACTGATCACATTTCGGGACTATTGTTCTTCCCCCATGTTCACTAATACATTTGGGGCTGTGTAATTTGCTTGGGAGTCATCTTCCCTGTTAAGCTGTAATTGCTGATTGATTGCCTGAGTGCAATGGTTGGTCTTCGGATTGTGTAGGGAGCAAGGATGGGGGCTTAGTTTTGCTTGATAAACCTGGTGGCTAGAAACCACACAGACAGAGCTAGAGGGCTGGCCTTCTTCTCCATCACCCCTGAATAGCACTGGAAGGGAATGCAGGGCCTGAGGGACTGTGTAGCAGAGAAAGGACTGATTCCTTGTGTTGGGCGTGGGTGGGTGTCTTAGAGGTCAGGCTAGTTCTGGTGTAGGTGTCTTTGGCTCGGTAATGAGCTCACCAACTTAGCATTAAGCCTTTCCCACTCCTAGATGGCCTGATAAACCCACTGTGTTGGCTTGGCTATGTGTTTTGGTATACCCTTGGCTATGTGTAATCCTGCTAGTTCCCTTATTCCTTGGAGAATCATGCTTAGCTCGGGGGTGGCAGCGTTGCTGAGAGATTAAGGAGCACGCTGGCCTATGGTTGGGTGGAATGTTGCAGCGACGTAGCTGGTTGCGGATCAAGTTATTCATAAGATAAGTGCTCTTGTCCATTTCTACTTCTGCAACTATATTTACTGTTAATGACTATAGTGGACATGTTGAATGAATGCTTGTATGAATGTATGATGTTTCCGCTGTGTCTGATAGATAATTGCATCTGTGCATGATAAATGTTCATGTGTGCATGTTTCCACTTCAATACGTTTGCTTCAGCATTCTGTTTCAGCATTTTTATGCATGTACATGTTCATGGGGCTCTTAGCTCGTGTGTTTGAAGCTTGTAGTCGCGTCCTCTTTGCCAGTCGGAGGCTTGGGGACATGACAGTATGTTATTAGAGCTTCAGGTTGCAACAATGGACCTCTATGGGCCAAGAAGGAGCAACTGACAGAGGTTGTATCTCATTTTTCCCAACAGAAATCAGTGGACGACTGGTAAAATTCAAAAGAAAATGGTCTAAGTGTTGAGAGGTCGGGCCACCAGCGGAAAGACCTCCGCTGTAGCGGAAGAGATAGTAGGAAAGACTTCCACCGTTGCGAAATATTTAGGTAGAAGGACTTCCCCATTACGGAAGCACTAAGAGAAAGCATGCCCGACGCTGGAATAGTTTGGAGAAAGCCGTGAAAAGTTTGAATAAGTGTTCCGCATCGGAACAATTAACAGAGTTAACTTCCGCCATTGCAGAAGAGTTTGTGAAGTGGAATTCCTCCGTTGCGGAAGAGTTTGTGAAGTTAACTTCCGCCATTGCGGAAGAATTTGAGAAGTGGGCTTCCTCCATTGTGGAAGATTTTGTGAAGTGGGCGTCCGCCGTTGCGGAAGTCTAAATGACTAGAAGCCCAACGGAAAAGACCTCCGATGCCGCAAGAAGTTTTAAAATTTTTCTAAGTAAAGGGCGGCCGTCGGAAGGAGTTCGTCTTTGGTGTGCCGTCATTTCGGAAGCCAAAGTAATTAGCCAACTGATGAGAAAGACCTCTGATGCCACAGAAAATTTTAAATTGTTCCAAGTAAACAACCGCCGTTGCGGAAGCGAAAGCATTATGGCTTCCGACTAGAAAGGCTACCGACGCCAATCGGGAGGAGAAATCTTTTTGGGAGCTTCCATTGTGGAAGCAAAATCATTACAGCTTCCAACTAGAAAGGCTGTCGACGCCGATTGAAAGGAGAAAGCATTTCAGGAGCCGCCGTTGCGGAAGCGAAAGCGTTATGGCTTTCGACTAGAAAGGCTGCCGACGCTGATCGGAAGGAGGAAGCGTTTCGTGAGCCGCCGTTGTGGAAGAAATAGTGGAAGAGGAGCCGATTCTGCAAAAGAATAATTGGGGAGGAGACCCAATTGAACAAAGGAAAATTCAGTTGTTTTCAGAGGAATTTTCAGTGGTTTTTTAGTGAAATTTCAGGGCTAAAAACGAGAAAAGTGGTAGCAATCTCAGGGCTGAAAACGAGAAAATTTTGGGACTGTTGTTCTTCCCCCATGTTCACTAATATGTTTGGGGTTGTGTAATTTTCTTGGGAGTCATCTTCCCTGTTAAGCTGTAATTGCTGATTGATTGCCTGAGTGCAATGGTTGGTCTTCGGACTGTGTAGGGAGTAGGGATGGGGGCTTAGTTTTGCTTGATAAACCTGGTGGTTAGAAACCACATAGACAGAGCTAGAGGGATGGCCTTCTTCTCCATCACCCCTGAATAGCACTGGAAGGGAATGCAGGGCCCGAGGGACTGTGTAGCAGAGAAAGGACTGATTCCTTGTGTTGGGCGTGGGTGGGTGTCTTAGAGGTCAGGCTAGTTCTGGTGTAGGTGTCTTTGGATCGGTAATGAGCTCACTAGCTTAGCATTAAGCCTTTCCCACTCCTGGATGGCCTGATAAACCCACTGTGTTGGCTTGGCTATGTGTTTTGGTATACCCTTGGCTATGTGTAAGCCTACTAGTTCCCTTATTCCTTGGAGAATCATGCCCAGCTTGGGGGTGGCAGCATTGCTGAGAGATTAAGGAGCACGCTGGCCTATGGTTGGGTGGAACGTTCCAGCGACGTAGCTGGTTGCGGATCACGTTATTCATAAGATAAGTGCTCTTGTCCATTTCTACTTCCGCAACTATATTTACTGTTAATGACTATAGTGGACATGTTGAATGAATGCTTGTATGAATGTATGATGTTTCCATTGTGTCTGATAGATAATTGCATCTATGCATGATAAATGTTCATGTGTGCATGTTTCGACTTCAATACGTTTTCTTCAGCATTCTGTTTCAGCATTTTTATGCATGTACATGTTCATAGGGCTCTTATCCCATGTGTTTTAAGCTTGTAGTCGCGTCCTCTTCGCCAGTCGGAGGCTTGGGGACGTGACAAAAGACTTCATTGAGTGATGGGAAAGGACTGCCAAACGAACATAAAAACAATAAAATGGAATGGAACTTCCAATTAAATCCATCGAACCAGATGATTCTGTCTTCAAATCTTTCTAGTTCTACCCATTTCACTCATACTATCAGTGAACTCAAATTTGTGCACATATGAAGCCATACTAGATAAAAATTAATGAACATAGAGAATGTAGTCAATACATAGCCTACTGATAATAGTGAGCCCTATTTATCAATCTTCCATAAAAAGCAACATGATTGGTAATTGAATGTAGCTACTAGGAAGGAATCCATGGGGTCATGCCAAATATGGATATGTGTACTATGTTGGCCCCTTTGAATAATTGAAAGGTAGGGAAAAAGTTTAATCATGAGGAAATGTTGAGTTCACGTCTCTATGATGCAATCATTCTCAATGCCGTCAGAATATGATTCGATTCAGGTTCATTGAATCATAGAATTTGATGGCCTGTAGAACATTTTTTCCTTAATGTTAAGTGAGGTATTTGACACTCAGTTGAAAATTCAGAATACGGTAGGTATGGAAAAGGGAAAACCACCATTTACAAGTTTATAAGATTAAATGACGTATTTTACACTCAATTAGTTCAACACGTGTTTGACAGGTTGAGATATGGGAAAACAAAAAAACCGCCATTTAGAATTTTAGAAAATTAGATGACTAGAAAAACTGTAAACTGTAAAGTAGGGTTGAGTCCCTCGAGGAAATGCACACAATGTCCTAGAAAAAAAATTCAATTTAGGGCTAGAAGTTAAAAAAAAATCTAAAGGAGAAAGTATCAGGTAAAAAATTGGAAATAATAAAATGCTAAAAGAGAAATAATAATAAAAAAGACTCTCCTATTTTATTCATTAAATTTGACAAAGAAATCAGGCATGTGCGTGAATTTTACTGAAGCAAGTCAATTTTGGACTGCTTTACTCAAATGCATGCCCAACATGCATTACAGAGTCAAATCCACTGATTCAAACCACAAAGTGTCTGTTCAAGCATAAAAAACCTAAATAATCTTTCAAAGTTTAAAATTTAGACATAAAAATTGATGGTTTGCAAGAAAACTCCAAATTTATGTGTTTTCCACATGGTAAAAGTCACTGTTTAGTGCCTCGAGGAAATGCACACATTGGCATGCATTTCATGTTATATTCAATAAATTGTACTATAACATAGGCATACCAACCTTTTCTACAAACTCTTATACTCACTTCTGTAAATTGTATGATCTACATTAAAATCCAAGTCATCTAAAATAACAATTGATATCAATATGCCAAAAGTTCCTCCTAGCCATATTTGCACTGCTCCAAAAAAATGACCGTTGAGGAGAGAGAAAGAATATCCTGAAGATGAAAGTGGTATTGATGGATTCAACTTGTTGGCCTCTACCCATTTGGTATCTCACTTGCCAACTTTGAAGGAAAAATGAAATCACCTTGGTGACCTAGGGTTTGAAGAGAACTGGCTAAGTGTTAGACAAAGAGTTTGAGAGAACATTTGGAAATGTATGCAAGGGGTGTTCCTTTGATGATAAAATTCATCAGATGATATGGTCCTGTTCATCGTTGAAATGGATATCTAGCCATGCTCTTGGTTTTTCTTATGGTGATCATATAAGGAAAATATCAACTTGCCAAAATAGAAGAAAAATGTTATTTTGCATACTAAATACAAAGGAAAAATGGCTAAGTGTTGTAAAGGGGCTAAGTGATCCCTGCATTAAGGTTGATGTCTACACTAAGGATGATGCTGGAATGGAATGGCATGACATACATGATGATGTGGAATGAATATGAAATCATTGTTTCATTATGACATCATTTTGGAGAAATATGGCAAATTAGTGAAAATTAGGAAATTGGCTAAGTATGGGAAATTTGGTCCAAGTAGCCTTAAGAGGATGCCCTCTATAAATGGTTTGTTGAAGAAAATTCCCACAGCACATGTGGATATTGTAGGCTTCTGTTTTTTCTACTCAAACATGGTCTAAGTTTGTCCAAAGAGACCCTGAAAAAGAATTTATGGACCTACCACAACTGTGGCTTAGGGAAATTAGACCAAGCCTAGGAGAAGATAAAAAATTGTCTAAGTATGGATTTATTGGTAAAATATGCATAACTGGCCTTAGGGAAATGCCTGCCATTTCTCATAGGATGATGATAAAAATATTGCGAGAGTGTGGATCTCTAGAGTGTTGTATGGCGCATCCAACCATATCATTATCCCAAAAAAACATATTTCAAGAAGAAGATATCAATATGCCAAAAGTGCCTCTTAGCTATATTTTCACTGCTCCAGAAAATTGCTCGTCATGGAGAGAGAAAGAAGCTCCTGAAGATGAAGGTGGTCATGATGGATTCAACTTGTTGGACTCTACCCATTCGGTATCTCACTTGCCAAATTTGAAGGAAAAATAAAATCACCTTGGTGACCTAGGGTTTGAAGAGAAATGGTTAAGTGTCAGACAAAGAGTTGAGAGGCCATTTGGAAATGCCCACAAGGGGGTGTTCCTTTGATGATGAAATTCATCAGATGATATGCTCCTGTTCATTGTTGAAATGGCTATCTATCCATGCTCTTGGTTTTTCTTATGGTGATCAGATAAGGAAAATATCAACCTACCAAAATAGAAGAAAAATGTTATTTTGCATACTAAAGACAAAGGAAAAATGGCTAAGTGTTGTAAAGGGGCTAAGTGATGCCCGCATTAAGGTTGATGTCCGCACTAAGGATGATGCCGACATGGCATGGCATGGAATAGATGATGATGTGGCATGAATATGAAATCATTGTTGCATTATGACATCATTTTGGAGAAATATGACAAATTAGTGAAAATCAGGAAATTGGCTAAGTATGGGAAAATTGGTCCAAGGAGCCTTAAGAGGATGCCCACCACAAATTGTGTGTTGAAGAAAATTCTCAAACCACATGGGGATATTGTAGGTTGCTATTTTGTCTACTCAACCATGGTCTCAGTTTGTCCAAAGAGACCCCGAAGAAGAATTTAAGGACCTGGAAAAAGTGTGGTTTATGGAAATTAGACCAAGCCTAGGAGAAGATAAAAAATTGTCAAAGTATGGAATTATTGGTAAAATCTACATAAATTCCCTTCGGGAAATGCCCGCCACAGCTCATAGGACGATGATAAAAATATTCTAAGAGTGTGGATCTCTAGAGTGTTGTATGGTGCATCCAACCATATATAGAAGGATATAATAAGAGTTTTTTCGGATAGTTTGAAGACAATATAGAAGCATATTCACAATAACCCACATGCTAGGAAATGTATATTATCGTTTCAAACTTACAAATTTCATATATAATGAAAAATTTATTCGAAAAGAAAAACCAATTATAACAGAACAATAATATACCAGACATAATTGAATGTAACAAATACATAATTCATATGTATTAAATAGTAGAATTCACCATATAAATTACACCTAATAGTATACAAATTTATTAACGAAATGTAAAATGTTTACAACTCCAAATGGGGTGCACTAGTCCTCATACCTAATCCACAAACTTTTAAAATATATCCAAGATTCCTCCTCTGGATCACGAGGTAACAACAAAGGACTCCTATTGGTGCAACCTGTATTTACTTTTCCCATAGTTATCAACTAGATTCCATTGATCAATAGTTGGAATATCCAGACTGATAATCTCCTTCCCCATTACACTGAGCTCCACATTTTCACCCTAAGTGAACTATGGAAATTTTGTACATATGGCTTTAAAGTCAAACAACATCTCAAAATCTCCAGTTAATTTATCAATCACTATTTTTCCAGACAAGGATTGATGTTGCATGTCATCAAACTGTCTGTGATCTAATCTGCAACTGATTAACCTGCCATTATATTATTTCTGAGACCACATTCCTCCTTTCTCTTCACAGAATAAAGGGAGTCCTCTTCTAAATAAAGGATTAAACAATTCAATGAATTCCTTGATTTGATGATGCATGATATCAATTTTCACTTGAACTGTTTCCAAATGATGATTTTTATTTACCACTTTCCTTTCCCATGTGATAACCAAAACCCTATCTTGGATGTTTGCTTTCTTTATTTCCTCTTCTATCAAGTTGTTCAAAAACTTGATTGCATTATTTGCTGTGTCAATAGGCTTCTTATTTAACACCTGTTTTACCATCAAGAAATTTTTTCTAGCACCTTGTGTAATAATATCCTTATCAAGAATAAAATCTAAATAAGGCCTGAGCTTGGTTGCTTCTTCTATCAGTACATTCTAGATGAGATGTTTTTCTCCCTGTAACACTGACTGTCCTGTAAGCTGTTTTGTCAATTTTTTGTTCTTATCCATGAGTTCCTTACATTGTCTTCCAATTTCTTCCTTTCTAGTTATCTATGTCCATCTATGTCCTCCAAATTTTTATTTTGGTTATTCAAACTAGTGATTTCCAACTCTTTAAGACTTACCTACGACATATCCTGGACTATGCCCTGTTCACTAGATCCAGCCACAAAAGGAATGATCCTCAATTCTAGCTCCTTTTCTTTCTCCTGAAACTTTCTTTCCATTTCTTCAAACTTTTCCTTCATGACTTTCTCACTTTCTACTACCAAGGCCATGTCTTTTTGCCATTGATTTTCTTTATCAGCAAACTTCAATAATTTTTCTTGACAATTAGTGAGCTAATTATTCAGGTTCTCCTTTTCTTTTTCTATCTTAGCTAGTTCAAGACCCTGTATTAGCTGGGTGGCAGGTATGAGAATCTTTTTTTTTTCAATAACTGAATGTATTTTTGTTTCTCATATAGCAACCTTTGGATCCCATCTCCCTTATCAAATTGTCCTCCAGTAGCCAGCAGCTCAGTTTGCAGCTTCTTTATCTGTGTTTGGTGGGCCTTATTTTGCACCTTTTCTTGCCTCAATTGTTTCTCAATTTTACCTTTGAGGGTCTGTAACTTGGATAATTCCAGAGTGATCTTCAACAAGTGATTAAACAATATATATCCTATCTTCTTATGTAGATGAATCATGCTAGATATGGGGATATCATCCAGGTTTGTTTTTACTTCAACAACATTGTTCTTGGTTTCCTAGGCCAAGTTCAACATGTTTTGGACATAATTCCTGACTGAAACCAAAGACACATCTTGATTAGAAATATTTCTTACTTCATAATATAATTTCAAAGTCTCTTATGAAGTTATGTCTTTCATGCATTTGTATTTATCCACTAACTCTGCTTTGTTCTTTGACTAGGAGGAGGAATCGACAAGAGTACTATCTGTAAATGTATACTCTTTTACCTCAAATGGAGGGCCTGATATCTTCATTTTCCTTTTCCCCTTGTCTACAACTGTATCTAGAACAAGTTGTCCTTCAGTTTCAACCTTTTACCTTTCGGGAGTTTCAGCAATGTCCTCCTCATCAATATCCATTGCCTCAGGAAAATATCTTTTATTCTTTCCTTCTGACTGACAAGACAATGGAGTAACACTCTTAGCTGTAGCAACCAAATTGGATATTTTAGGGAATAAAGAGAAAACCTATCATATACGAGAGCTTGTATCTTCATCTAATTCAACAATATTTTGGGCCTTCTTTGGGTAATTAGACCAGTTAGCAACTTCTGCCAATCCCACAACCTCTTCGTGTTTAAAAGGTTTTCTCTTTTGAGCCTTTCTCCTATTTGAGATAACTTGGTGAGGGTCATATTTGATTGTGGGTTCTGTCTCAAATCCTAACTCTCTAAGTAAACCTTCCACCATTCGCAAATCACCCTTATTCTTGATGGTGAATGGACCTATAGCCCAACGGTATTTGATGTCAGTGCACTTCTTATATTTCAAGAAGTGTTCAATCTCTATGAACAACTTTTGTCTGATGAACTCCATTGAGAAAACTCGTGGAGTCAGGAAGGCTGGTTACATGTAAGGTGACTGAGTGAAACCATACAGTCTGATCACTGTTCCATATTCAGATAGGAACCAATATGTTGTTCTCTTTTCTGTAGAAGCTTGTAATAGATCCCACATCTTTGGTAGCACCCGGGGAAACCTCTTTTGGAAAATGGCAGCATAAATCTCTATCATGAGGAAGTTCATGAACTTGCTATAATCCCTATATATTTCATCTATTAATACAATTTTTGGTAGGCTTAGATCATCCTTGTTGAAAGAAAGGAACATATTCAATAGATATGAATGGAACCTAAAAGTTTTGGTCTTGTGGAAGTTCATTAGCTGAAAATGAATATTCTTAGCTAAGAACTCATCAAATTTAATGCATGACACTTGTAATGATTGACTGGGTTCTTTTGACTCAACAAGACAAGTGATTAAAATGAAGAGAAGACTCATAAGGGTTTCAGGGATGTATTCATTTGTGTCTAGACCCAAAAATTGACATAACATGGTTACTACACACTTTGTTTCTTCATTAAACAGGGTTGCATCAACTGGGAATGATGGGATGGATGACTCGTCTTATGGATTGAAACATCTCTTAAAAAACTATTTCTTTCTCTCAATGGTGGACTCCTTAAAACATCATAGTATAGACTATTCACAGTAATATTTAACCTTTAAGGTACTATATTTAGGGACATATATGTTTTTCCTCATGACTAAGGAATTAACATGACAAAGAATGGCAGAGCGGTCGAGGTTCATTATGACTTTCTAATAGAGAATAGTTGTTTACATACCAATCCACAAATTCCAGGAAACCAGGGGTTTTTTCAGTAGCAAAAAGGTGAAAAAAGGACTGATAGATGTTATGAAGGTTCGTTCCCTATTTCCTTAGCAAATTCAACTTCTATTTCATAGCTTCAATTTGTCCATTTAAAAAGACAGGGTCAAAAACATCAACATTCATATCATCCAACAGTTCTTCTACTTTCTAATACTCTAAGCCCTGAGTTTCTATATTTTCCATTTGAGCCCTTTATACAACTTTTAGGGGGGACAAAAAGGAAATACCTGGTGTTTGATAAGTACCTGATGGACGCCATAGGAATTGGCTCCTTCTATACTGTCTTTTGTCTTCTTCTACCGATGCAAGTGAATAAAATAATGTACATCCTTTTGTGATTTTCCATATTCTTAACTCTCTTGCATCTTTGGTGACCGAAACTTTTCTCAGCCTTCCATTTCTGCCCAATCTGTTTTGCACCATTGATCTTCTATGCTAATTTGATTTCATTATTCTCCCTCAATTTTTCCATTTCCCTTAACTTCTATGAAGCTCGCATTCTGAAATTATATCTCAACCATTGATCTCATCATGGATCCTTTTTAACCGCTGATTTCCTGTTTCCTTACTAATTCCGTGATTTGAAATGCACCTTCAGAGTGGGAATATTGTATTTGCGAAGAGGTTCTAGGGCATATATCGTTACCTGATCAGATTTGGATCATTAATCTAGTTGTCCATTTATCCGCATTTCACAAGCTTCGTATTCTTTCTCACCCTCGCATCTTTGCATCGCGAAAAGCATTTCATAAGTAGATATGAGTCTATGGCAAATATGGAACATTCACTGGTGTGGCTCCTACCGGATTTCATGATCCACATCTTTGCTATCCTGCATGCATGTTCCCAGCGAAAAATCCTTCACTATCTGAGATCTTTGCCTCTTTTTAATCCTCGCCATTCAATGTGGAGGGCCCTACAGAATTTCGTGATGCTGAGGAAAACCATCCATTGTGCGAGTTTTGGGGGGGTCTTTCCAACCCCCCCTAAAAGTCCTATTGGAATTTGGGGGGGGGTTTAAAAACCGCCCCCAAAATCAAATTCTCAATACTTTTGAGGGGTTTTTTAAGGACCACCCCGAAACACCTTAAAAAACTTTTTTTTGGGGGGGGGTTTAGCAAAACTACAGCAAGACACCTTTAGGGGGGGTCTTTCTAAAACCCCTCGAAAAGTCTCGAGAAATAGACTTTTGAGGGGTTTTTTTAAGGACTACCCCCAAATAACTTAAATTTTTTTTGGCGGGGGGTTTAGCAAAACCTCCACAAGCCACCTTTAGGGGGGGTCTTTCTAACCCCCCGTCCCCCCCCAAAAAAAGTCTTGAGAATTATACTTTTGAGGGGGGTTTTTAAGGACCACTCCCAAATACCTTAAAAAAATTTTGGCGGGGGGTTTAGCAAAAATGTTGTAAGCCACATTTAGGGAGGGTGTTTCTAACTGTAAACAGGAATATTTCACCTTTTGCAGACAGAAGTTGTTCCTTTGGTCTGAATGGTTCAGATTTAGAACAAATGAATGACAAAGGACAAAGACCCTCCCTGGATATCGTAGATACCTGGAATGTCTACTTCGATAGTAAACCTGTGTACCTGCAATCAAATTAAACACGCAAACACATCAAAGCTACCAGAACATAATCTATTAATCCATGTCAGTGACTAAGGAATCCAACAACATTTACATGTGAAATCAAACAACAATAGAAATGTGGGACGGAAATCAACTTTGCATTAAGATAAAATGGAGATGTTTACAACCAATTAAGCCTTAGTGTTGACATGCATCTCCATGAAACCAATGCTTCATCCCCATAAGCTCCAACTTTTTTCTCTATGCTCTCCAATGGCTTGGGCCAAGTGGTCAATCCAACATCATAACAATAACTCTATAGTTCTCCCCCTCAACCATAAAAATGAGCTTGTATTTATAAGGCTCAATGGATAGGAATGGTTGAGAGATTTGTGGATGAGGTGGCCTCTAAGATCCTATGATGGGGGATCTCGAGCTCAACTGACCCACAATGTTAGGGATAAGAGAGGACATGAGGCTCATGATCTAGAAGCCTCGAGAAACCTCTCTTTTTTCCCATTTTACCCAGGGTAGCACCTTTTGCCTCTTATGATAGAGCGGTTTAGGTTAAAAACGCTTATGGGGCAAAGGCTATAAGAGGTGGCACCGCTTATGGTAAACAAGGTACAGGATGTGCGAGCAAGGTACCGCTCATGGATAACGAGGAAAGCACGGTGCTGAGTCTTTTTATGAAATATTGACAATCATCATGGGTTTTCTCTCCAAGTGCTGGGATTTAAGGGAAAATATGTAAGTCAAAGGTCTTATCACATGGTGGTGACAGGATTTTGGTATAACAGGATGCCCCCGAAAGCATGAGTCTTAGAGGGATACGATAAACGAGAGCTTTGAGAGAACAAGTCATCGCTACGAGGTGAAAATGTCATCTCAATCGGAGCATGTAGTCAAGTAGGCATATGTAGTACATCAATATTTTTGACTCATAGACATAAGTAACCAACTCATGGCTATAGACGAATACAAGGCTGATCCATGGGAGGAATAAACAAGTATGGCTACTAGAATACAGTGTAGATCCATGTGATAGAGGACTCAAACTTGGACATAGCTACCAGACATACAATGTAGATCTATGTCATCCAGACGCAAATTTGAGCATAGCCACGACCATACAAATGTGGATTCATGCTAGATATACAAAACTCCATTGCAGCCTAGGGAAAAGCAACGAGAGCTTTAAACAAATACCCAGGGTATTCGTCTCATATTTTACAAAGTACGATTATATCTATGTGATTACAATGATCTAAAGTTGAACAGGGTAGAAACCACTTGATTACCGATCAATGATGTGAACTGTTAACAAGTATGAGGGAGATAACCATTGATGTCAATGATTCCCAAGGTACCCTAGTACAATCTATTGAGTGCGAATAGATGTCTTGATGTCGAACACTTAGTCGATTATGTCGATCAAAGGCCAATGATTTGAACCTATGTCAAGAGCAAGAGATTCTGTCATTAAGGCATATAGATCTCAAGGTACTAAGTTTTTGTTTCTAAGACTATTTCCCGGATGATGAATTGATGTAGACGGGAATAGTCTCGTCGAAGGAGGGCCATGATGAGCCCCACATCGATGACACCAAACTTGGAACATAGTTTTGGAATGATGTGAATGTAGTAACCATAGGACTAACTCAAAAGTACTAACACAGAGACTGTTTTGACTGTAGAGGTAAACTTCTTCAACTTTCCTTTGAACATCGGGCGGCCATCTGGCACCATGAATAGACGGGACAGACACACAATGTGATAGTGGACAATGCATTCTTTTGAAATACTCAAAGGAGTGGCATGACTCATGAAAGTGGATCGTCACAGAGATCATCTGAATACCCAATTGACTAACTTGATATGCAGACAAGTGCCATGTTCAAAGGTAATGACAAACTATTTCCATTTATTTGCAAAATGATTCCCTTCCCATTTCCCCCATCATGATCGATGAGTGCCTCTTTTTGGTTTTACAAGTTCAAAGAGGGTAACAAACACTCGGTATAGCTTGTCCAAAGACAAGTCCAGACTCATATGTTTTATGAACCTGAGAGAGGAGGGGTTCGTTCCCAAAACGGGTCTCTCAATGTTTAATTTAACGAGTCCAATGAAATAAAACTTAGTATCATTCATGTTTAGAGATTCTAAACGATTATGGAAGAAGACTCGAAAGAGGTCCTTTTTCGTATGATTTAGTCTCTAAGGCCTGAAAAAGTGCAAAGTCATACCTTAGAGAACTCTTCCAGTCATGATTGGCTGGAGTGTTCCTTTTTCTTAAATAGTCTGTATGAACTGAAAAAGAGATAACCTACCGTTGGAGAGATGAATCTTCAAATACTTTAACGAGGGTGAAGAAGACAATATCGCTCGACAATATTTTCGTATTTAAGGAGCCTAAAAAGAGTTTAAAGAAGAATCCATGAGGTTTCTTTACACAATGTCAATTTTTACGAGCCTGGAAAGAATCAGAAATGGACTTGATGATATTTTTTGTGTTTAAGGAGCCTGAAAAGAAGTGAAAGAAGACTCCATAGGTTTCTTTACACAATGTCAATTTTTTACGATCCTGGAAAGAATAAAAAACAGACTCAGACCTTTGATACTAGCTTTAAGGAGCGTGACCAAAGTGTTGTGACAAATGCTCATCTACTTTTTCTGTTTTATGGAAGTGTGAAAAAGTCATAAACAAACTCCCAAAGCTTTTGCTATAGTGCTCCTATCTTGTAATCGACTCAAAAACAAGCATTAAATGCGCCCATGATGAACATTAAGGGATTACGATAGATAAATTTTGAATAAAAGTGATTTTAAACCAAAACTATGATATATCAAACCCTAAAAATGTGTATATAAGTCATGTAAATAGTAAAAAATCAAATCATTTTACTATTTACCTATAGTGGAGAGCATTTGGAGCATTTTCCTAGTCAGATCTTTAGCAGTTGATACCGGGAGTTCCCACCGTCATATTTGAGTGCCGTCAGTTGCAGGTAACAGCTAAAACCTTACTCTTTCCTTTCATAGTCTTCATTTTGAGTTTTGATGGGGTTTTGGGCTTATAGCGGCAAGCCCTAAAGCCATGGAAATGGGCACCGCACATACCCCTTGCGGGATACGCGGTACCCCACTAAAACCGTGCCTAAAAAAAAGCTGACAGGCAGTGCCACCACTTGTCTCCAGTGGTGCACAGGTGGTGCCAGTCGTGGAGATTTCAAACTAATAGCACAAGCAATAATAAACCATTCTTTTGATTTTAAATGATAAGAGATGATTCTAATGGGTTCTATGATTGTTTTTGGCAGGTTTTTGTTGCTCAATCATGGTGATATGGAAATAAAGACAACATGACAATGATGACACCTTTGCTAAAAGAAATGCGGGTTGTATAGCCGCATTACGGGACTGTGGGCTCCTGAAATTCTTTCAGACCCCAAGCATGGTATCACATGAGCGGTTGTTAGAGTACATACTTCGGATGTGGAATTCGGAGTAGCAACATTTCAAGGTTGGGGCCCACATTTTGACAGTGGAGGTAGAGGACATCTACTTCTTGACTGGACTCTCGAGACGGGGTGCCCCCATCTCATTGATAGGTTCCCGAGGAGGGGATATTACCACTCAAGATTTGATAGATCATCACTGCGCTCCAGGGACGAGGACATCGAGGAAGAAAATCCCCATCAGAGCAATGACGGATGAACCCCTACGGCCTGTCCTATTTACCATGCAGAGGGTGGCCAGGAGTCAGGGTGTGCACCAAGTATCTAGGGCACACATGTTATATGCCATAGAGGCCATGGCACCCACGGTATTCAACTGGGCAGAAACCATGCTTTCGATATTCAAAGATCAGTTGACTAAGTATCGGGAAGGAGAGCTAAAGCAGTTTGGCTTTGGTTCCATTTTATCCTGCTTATTCTTCGAGCGGGTGCCATAGATGAGACCTCAGGTGGTCTTCAGAATTCTGAGAGCGCAGGACCCCCGTATGCTGAGGTGGGTCCAGATTATGGCTCATACAGGAGAAGGTAGGGGGAAGGTGAAGTTTGGTGACCCATTCTTCAGATGGCTCCGCGATCAGATCCTCATGGTGGAGGACTATGCTTATGCAGGCATAGACTTCCATGGAGATCCTGACCTACCACTCCCACCTGGCGGACAGTGGGGCGGCATCGGTAAGAAGCAAGAAACCCTAAAATGGATGAAATGTTTTATGTTTTTGATGTTTTATATTTTTTATGTTAAGTAACAAGACCTGGATATTCTCATGCATATTTTGGAGTAGCGTGACCTAGGGAGCCTCCCCATTGGATAGGCGAGCTGGAGCCCGCTTTGTACCACAGGGCGATGATATCACCGAGGAGTTAGAGGAAAACCTGGAGAGGTTGACCTTGGATATCCCAAATGCTTCCATTGATGACCTCCCTCCGAGGTATCAGAGACCTATGGCAGGGGTCCTGGGTTGATTCATTAGACTGCTACATAGAGTAGCTCAGGCAGTGATGTGCTACCATGAGCATCACTAGAGATTGTGTGTATGAGATATCTACTGAAAGTTGACAGCTTCATGATTTTGTATGGTGATTTTGCTTGAAAGCCTACGTGCTTTAGATGAGGTCTCGTGACCTATTTTTTGTAAACTTATTCATATATATATATATATATATATACATACTTTTACCTGGTGTTTATATGTCTCAAATGGTGAAGGTATTTTAGATGAGTTTTGTGTGTCTTTAAATGTTTATTTACAATTACCATGTTTGACTCCAATGTCATGAATGGGCAATATGCCAATCTAGGATGTAATTAGCCAATGGGTCAGCAACTACATTATGTTCCCTAGGGATATGCCTATAAGAGATGGTTTCAAATGATCTTTCCAAAAAACATACTCTTTGAAAGAGGTGGAGAAGCACAGGGTTTCTAATGGTGTAGACATGGTTCAGATGACAAACCACAAGTTGTGAGTCCATCAAGACTACCAGATTGCGAACATCTTGGGAGGAAACTTTAGTCATAAGACCGATGATTGCTTGATACTCGGCAATGTTATTGGTAGCGGGACCTATACAAACCGCTCCTGAACTAGCCAAATATTCATCCGGGGAATAGAGGACCCAAGCAGCTGAGGCGAGATTCAAGGTATGGCGGCAAGCACCATCAACGAAGCTGTAGAAATCCATCTGCATGACTGAAACATGGTATAAATAGATGCAGACACTAAACTCAAAACCATATTGAAAATACTAAAAACACACTGAAAGCCAAGCAATATACATATATATAAGATACTATCCAAGAAAGACCTAGGCATAGTACCTTTTTAGGTACAACCCATTGCGAGGTTTCCCTAAAGGGATTCCATCATAATCAACGAGCTCGTAGGCTCCTTTCTCTAAAGCCTTAGAAATGACAAAAGGTCTGTACCACATGGACTCAAACTTACCCTTCCCTAGTTTGTCATATCTTTGATCGTAAGTCAAAACTAGGTCACCCTCATTAAAGGCATGAGGTTAGACAGATTTATCATACTATGCCTTGATGCATTTCTTATGTGCCTCATTAGCGAAGGAAGCATCTCTCCGAGTCTCGTCAAGGTTATTCAAGTACAAAAATCTTTATTCATCTACGGAAGTGTCCGGGAGAAGTTCGACGGCAAGTTGTAAGGATGGAATCTGACATTGAATTGGTAAGACAGCTTCAAGTCCATAGACAAGATGGAATGGCATGAAACCAATCGTTGTTTTCACAGAAGTCCAATAAGCCCAAAGAGTGGAGAAAAGAACATGGTGCCAGTTGGATTTATGATCTCCAACCATCTGATGAAGCATAGTTTTTAAAACTTTGTTAATGGCCTCTAGTTGACCATTAGCTTGTCGATAATATGGCGTAGAGTTTTCATGGCGAAAACCTAGATTGGCACTCACTTCCTCCATCATTTGATTGCATAAATGGGATTCGTGATTAGTAACGATGGACTATGGGACTCCAAATCTAGCTATGATATGATTGAACAAGAAGAAAGTGACAGTATTACCATCTTCCGCATATGTAGGCATGGCCTCAGCCCATTTTGTGAAATAGTCAATGACTACGATCATGTAACCATGCCCCTCGGTTGAGCTAGGCTTACAATGCATGAAGTCAATCCCCCATTTGGAAAATGGGCCAACGGCAATGACGGGGTGTAGCGGAGCAGGATGAGTGTGCTTTTTAGGATAAAAGTGTTGACAAGGTGGCAATTTATTAATAGCCTCATGGCAGTCTTTGAAGACAGAAGGCCAAAAATAACTAGCATGAAGGATTTTCTAGGCTGTAGCCATCCCAGATAAATGACCGCGACATGCTCCAGAGTGGCAATCATTCAACACATGTTCAACCTCCTCATGGGTAATTCATCTCCGGAGAATAAAATCAATCCCAAGTCTATACAAGGTATCATTCAAGATGAGGTAGTATTTCGCATGGTGACGGATACATCAGTGATCGTCACAGGATAAATGCGTCTGAAATCATTGTGTTTGGAGATAAATAAGCAAATATCCATAACATGGATTGGTGGTGCTAATCAGGAACATGAATTCATCCAGAAATGAATCACTAGGCTCAGATTCCATCGAAGCATAGGGAAGGTCACACATGAGCTTGGTAAAGACCAAGGATTTCTTTGATGTGGCTTTGGCAAATTCCAAATCAAACTCCTGAAGTATGACTATCCAGCAGGAGTACTTGCCCCCGAGCACCTGGCGAGTCAGGATGTAATACATTGGGTTCTGGTCTGCCGATACAGTGGTAGTGCGGAGCAAAATGTAGTAATGAAATTTTCATATAGCAATGAACGTGGCCAATGCTAACTTTTCCACACATGAATAGAGAGTTTCCGAATCCATGAGATTCTTATTGGGTTAGTAAATCACGTGCTCCTGACCATTGGGATTTTCTTGCACTAAAACCATAGCGATGGTAGTAGCAGAGGCAACAATATACAGAAGAAAGTCCTTTGATTAATCTGGGGGGTGTATCATGGGTGAATGGGTTAGAGCATGTTTAAGATTATCAAAGGCACATTGGGCTCGGTCATCCTAGAATAACAGGGTGTTCTTATTGAGGAGACACATATAACCGTGTGTTTTCTCTGCGAAATTGCACACAAAACGACAGAGAAAGTTTTCCTTCCCTTGCAAACTTTGGAGTTCAAGGAGGTTAGTTGGGGCTGGTAGAGCTAAAATGGCGGCAATTTTTAGAGGATCAATTCGGATGCCATCTTTGGATACCACAAAACCTAGCAGACGTCCCGTCTCAATGCAAAAAACACATTTATGTGGATTGAGCCGTATATTATAATGATGGCATCTCAAGAATATATGTCTAAGATGACTAGGATGGTCCTCCTGTCACTGTGAATGAGTAGGGATGTCATCAAGGTATGGTTCAACAATATGTTTAATATCGTGAAACACATAGGACATCGCATGCTGGAACATGGCTCCAGCATTTTTCAAGCCAAAAGGTAACTTCTTATATGCAAAGGTTCCCCATGGGAAAATGAATGCCATCTTATGCTGATCGGTAGGTAATATCTCAATCTGATTATAGCTAGAGAAGCCATACATAAATGAGAATATGACACTTCCAACATAGTTGTCGATAATCTGATCGATGTGCGGAGTAGGAAAGTTGTCCTTGGGACAAGCTTTATTCAAATCCCTAAAGTCGATACAGACTCTAATGGTGCCCTGCTTTTATTGATAGGGACAGTGTTTGATACCCATTCTGTCAGGGGTATAGGATAAATAAACCCATCTTTGAGAAGTTTCTCAATTTCAGCTTTAATAGCTGCGACCTTTCGAGGATGGACTTGCCTTAGTTTTTTACTGACAGGTTTAGCCGTGGGATAGGTTTTAATCTCATGGACCATAATGGACGGGACAATACCCAACATCTCTTCATAGGACCAGGAAAAAATATCACGGAATTCTTTGAAAAGTGCCTTGTATGCTTCAGATTCATCTGCCGAGTAGTTCTTCCCAACATGAACATGCTCGATGGTATCAGGCTTGGATGATATGTCAATCAGATTCGTCTGAGTAATGTTGCAAAGGTTTCCTTCAGAATCTGTATCTTGCAACAATATGGGACTTTGGGGTACGTTGACAATACCAGTAGGAATTAGGGATGCATAATCATGGGTAACCATACTGGTGTTGGGGAGGAACATGGATCTATGATGGTGATCCTCCCAAATGGACTCATCCATATTCATGATCTCTATAATGGACTCATTAGAATGAAAAGTCTCAGAGAGATAATCTAGAACAGGAAGAGAAGGTTCTAACCAGTACGGTAAATGGTAAGGATCCGAAGCCACTAGATGAAGGTCATCAGTGTGATCATTGAAAAAGGTTTGAATGGTTTCATACATTGCTTCGTGTGGACTCAACGAGGTGGAATCAACAACTTGTTTTCCCTTAGGCTCAAAATCAAATGAGACAATCATGTGGACTGTCCCAGTATCCGTGTTAGGAGGAGTAGATGGAAAAATCCCCATAAGGGATGAATCCTTCAACATGCCTACCCCAATCGACTGGTAAGGAGGAGGGGACTGGCCTAACATGGGGATTTTATTAGCCGTGGAGGTAGTAACATTTGGCATACAAAAATCAAGATGGTCAATGTTAACAATTCTCCCTAGATGTGGAAATTGGAATGTTCGGAATACTGTTGAAGAGACAGCAGTCATGGCATAGAACCAATTTCTTCCTAGAAGGAGGTTATAATCTAACGGGGCATCTACCACTTCTACTTGACTGGAAATGGTTTTTCCCCCAAGCTCGATCACTAGGGATTATATGAGACCATGGGGCTAGAAACCCCATCCATCAAAGGCCTTGAGAGTCATAGGTGATGTTACAATATCGGGAGAGGCGAGAGCTTTCCAACAAGATAGAGACAAAACCGAAGTCAAATCTCCTTCATCTAGAACTGTACAAAAAACTTTCTTTCCAACTACTTTCATAATGATCTGAAAAGAAATTTTATGAGGTAACCTAGACTTATAGTTCTCAACATTGAAATGAATCAAGTTAGTATTATTCGGGTCTAAAGCTCCTAATGTTGTTAACAAGTTTTTGCATTGTGTAGGGAAACTTTGGAGTACCTCTAAGGTAGACATTGCACAAAGTGCCTGAGTGAGATCTTCAACTATATTATAAAATTGAGTAGCTCAGGCATTAGGGTTAAAGACAACCTTCCTAAGAGTACTCTTGGGTGGACGCAAAATCATGTTGATAGTAGGCTTCTCGATAGATAGGGGGACAGTAGACGAGGATGCAGGAGAACTAGTAGAGGGAGCTTTCCCTGAAGAAGAACGATCTTATTTCTTGTCTGTGGGTTTTTCATAATTTTGACTTCGAGTTTGCAGATTAATGGTATCCGAGGACATCATACGAATTTCCTCTAATGAACTAGAGTTACCCTGATTAGACATGTGGTCTATCAATTGTTGTTGAGAGGGAAAAGGATCCATGAGTACTACGGGTGCGGGATTTGATTTTAGAAATTGGGAGATTTCATCCTGACGAGAACACTCCTTTGAGAAATGGTCACCTCCACATAGTAGACAGGGATATTTTTCCTTTCTTTTCCTTTTATCGTTGTCACTGTTGGTTGGTCTTGGATTCTCCTGTTGGTTTTTGGGTTTTTTATTTTTATTTTTACCCTTCTTATTATTACTCGAGGTTTGATTACTTTGAATAGAATTGACCTCAGCGGAAACCTTAGGAGTCAAAGGAGTAGGGGTGGCAGTTTGGGGTTGCTTGGTAGGTTTTTCTGCTGACAGGGACTGGATTGAACCAACAATCCCATCAACAGGTACTTTTGTTGGTGGCTTGGCAGGATCGGTGCTTGGGCAAGGAGCTTACAGAATAAGGTCATAAAGAGTTCCAGACTGGGAATAAACCAAGTCTAGATATTGGGCTCGACTAATATCCTACTCTTCAGTAACGGCACCACCCATAGCCACATCTCGAGTGATTGGAGGCAACAAAGATTTGGTAAACCAATAAGCTAATAACTGATCCAGAATAGGGGCCTTAATAAGCCTTCTCCACCTTCTCCATTCATGGATATGATTGAATATATGGGTGGAGGTGTTCTTTCATAGAGAGGTTAAGAGATCAGTACCCGTTTCATAACGAATAGGGAGCTGAAAGTGTGTAAGAAACAAGGTTTCCAACGAGCCAAAATCCACAAATGAATGTTGTGGGAGTTCAATGTACCACTTTGTGGCTGTACCAGTCAAAGTTCACTGAAAAGTCGTAACCAAACTGAATCATCCATGAGGGAGTTTGAAGAACACCACAAATGGAATGTCATGACATGGTTTTTCAGATCGTCTCCCTGCTTCTCATAGAAATTCAAGATGTCTGATGGTAACTTTACCAGAATGGGAGGCCACAAGGGATTGTGTCGAATGGGGTCATTAATCAACTTGGACAAATTAGGTAAGTCCAAAGTTGCTAGGAAAGGTAAATGACGGTTGGGTTGCACATACTGGTAATATTGATATGGCATATAATTACTAGTAGGACCATAAGTGGACTGATAAATGGGTTGTTGTGAATAAGAACTAACAAAAAATCCACCCGTAGGGGGTTGATTTCTGGGATTAGGACCGCTAGGACCACTAGGGCCTCCGGGAGGAGGCCCACCAGGGCCTCTGGAACCACTAGGGCCATTGGGACCACCAAGACCACTAGGACCACCCGTACCACCAAGAGGTAGGCCACCAGACCCTCCAAGGGCACTAGGAGGTAAACCTCCAGAGCCTCCGAAACCACTAGGAGGAGGCCACTCGACCCTCCAGGGCCATTAGGGGGAAAGGCACTAGTCCCCCCAGGACCACCAATACCATTAGGACCATAAGGAGGAAAGCCACTAGGCCCTCTGGGACCATTAGGCCCCCCAGGGGGAGGACCACCATGAGGCGGTCTTCCAGCACCTCCCGAAGTATGTATGGGTATCCCTCCCATAACTAGCATGTAAGACTAGTTAGGTTACCTCCATGGTGTAAAAGTATTACTAGGGTATGGAATCCCAGTATACGACATTCATGTAGGGTTAGGCGGGTGATTAATGTTTCCTATAGGTATTTGATAACCATAACCTCCAGAAGATTGAATGGTTATAGGTTGTGCCCCCAAGGGCTGACCTGAATTGGATGGGGGCTTAACCACATTAGTATGGGTGGGAGGGACATAAACTGTAGATGGTTCTATATTAGAGGTCTGTCCTTGACTAGGTACAATTCTGGTGCAAGATAACGTAGGTCATGCTGGGGGTTTCCCCCCTGCACTAGAAGGTAATGATGAAACCAGAATTGAAGGTTGGGTCTCAAGTGCAGAAGACTTGGGAATATTAGGAACATACATAACATGGGAGGTGGTGGGGTTGGTATTTTGACCTGGGTTGTGTGGTGTTACCGTACGATCTATAATCGGTTCAATGGGTCTCATAGAATCAACAAGTGAATGGTATCCCACAGGGACAGATGTGGAACGTGATGGTGGTGTTCCTAATTGTTCATCTATTTTCCTATCAACCTCCTCTGCACAGAGAATGGCAGCGTGGTATTGCCTACATTCTTCTTCATATTTAGAAGAGTTTAAATGAGTGCTAAATGAGGCAATGGCCTGTCCTACAGGGGTGTCCCAAAATGGAGCATTGGGACCATAATCTGGACGGGTAGTATCATCAACATGACCTTCCATGGGAGAATGGAACGAGGTATTTCCCTGAGAAGGTTGTTGGACCAAGGGAGGCAAGTGTGAAGAATATGGTCTTCCACTTTCTGCAACCACATTATCTCTCACTTGGGAGGTGGTAGCAGCTCCTTGGTTGATAGCTTCCATTGGATTTTCTCCTGAACCAGGAATAAAATCAGGTGGCAAGCCCCGTATTCTTCTAGACTGTCTTAACTTATCCAGTTTGTATAGTTCCTATCTAACCTAGGGTCTGAAAAACTAGAAAACACACCAAAAAATTTCCCTACACAAGCTATAGGTCAAAACAAGCACACTTAAAATGATAGGAGGAGTTCAAATAGTCAGGTCTCTCACCAGGATTGTCAAGAAGGTGCCACTCGTGATATACCTTGAGGGTACATGCGTAGTAATATCCCTAAATGTTGTTTTTGATGTATGGCTACAAGCAAGATGGTCAAAGGGGTTTTATTAGATGGATAAGGTATCCTAGCGGGGTCTCCCGATATACTTAAGGTACGTGTGAGCTCGAATCGGTAGTAGTGTTGTCTAATGCATAACCATACACAAGGGGCCTTCTGATATAGAATCGAGTATGTGAAGTACCTTTCTATATACCTCAAGAGTACATGAAAGGCCGTTCGATATACCAATGGTGCGTGGAAGAACCGCGCGAGTCCCGGGATGTAATGCAGACAAATAACGACAGCTCCTACGCTTAACGATGCTCGTACACGTCTCTAACCTATCATTCCAATTTCTATGTAAATTTTAACCTATAAATACCATTAATTTTAAAGTGGATGGTTAGGTGAATGCATGGTGTTTTGACAGAAAAGTAAAACCATGCAGTATGCTTATGCAAAATATTTCACTTTACCGTTCAGTAAGCCTACCTACGGGAGGGAAAGAGAGTGTTTTCTTTTGTTTCAAAACCAAAAATATTTCCAAACAACAATATTGAACACAAAATGAAAGACAAGCAGCACTTTCCAAATTGATTTCTCTTTTGAATGCAATAAGAAGGGGAAGAATCTCTTTTCCTAAAAGAAAAACAAGAAGCACACTACATGCAAATGCACTCTATCTTCAATTTTTTTAAAACATAGGCAAATCTAACTTAAAACTACCATATTTTTATTTTGACAAGATAGTGCTAAATGCATAAGCGATGAAAGAACATGAAGAGCCTGAAATCTTGTAAAGCCAATCATAGATCCAATGCCCAACACTCAATGATGATAACCTAATCTCAGTCAAAAATTTTCTTTTTTAAAGGAGGAAAAAGAAGTTTTCTATGCAGACAAGAAATGAAACCTAGAAGCTAATCCAATGTTTTTCTTCCAGTCTATATCCTAGAGATGAAAAGAGATCTTACTAACACCCTAAGCTTTTAAAAAACAAGAAGCCCTTTCACAATCACAACCAACAAGCACCAAAGTGAATGAACAATCAATAAGCCTAATCTAGCTTTTGAATTTTCCAATTGAGCCAATCTTTAACCATAAAACTTCAAACCACAAGCATCGGATTCTGACACACAAACCTGACAGTGCAGGGTTGAAAGCAAATCATCTCAATTTTTTTGTAAAAAAAATGAGCAAAAAGAGCTCTTGGAATGATGCCTACCTGGCACCACGCTGGAGAGATCTTGACAGAGCGGTTCTGGACCAGCACCGCTTCTCGCCAACAGGACTTAGGCAGTGGCACCATGGGCTGCTAACTAGGTTCAAGCGATGGTACCGCTTCTCACCCACTGTATAAGCGCGATTCCCTATAAAAATCCAAAACACATAGAGAACGACAGATCAAGTCAGAAAAAGACCAGATCAAGGGAAAAATTGATAGATTGAGAGTGAGAAAGAGCATATAAGGTTGAAAATAATTCATATCTAGACAGATCTAGAAGTTTCAAACCAAAATCCACTGAGTAAGAAAGCAGATATGACTGAGAGAGTTGGAGAAGGAGCCTGGATTCAGACAAGAGTTGAAGAACTGAGGAATATCAGATCAACTGATACGTATATTCATTCCCCAGCGGAGTTGCCAGATTTGTAAGCAAGAATATTTCACCTTCTACAGACAGAAGCTGTTCCTTTGGTCTAAATGGTTCAGATCCAGAACAAATGAATGCCAAAGGATGAAGACCCTCCCTGGATATCGTAGATACCTGGAATGTCTGCTTCGATAGTAAACCTGTGTACCTGCAATCAGATTAAACATGCAAAGACATCAAAGCTACCATAACATAATCTATTAATCATTGTCAGTGACTAAGGAATCCAACAAAATTTAGATTTGAAATCAAACAACAACAGAAATGTGGGACGAAAATCAGCTTTGCATTAAGATAAAATGGAGACGTTTACAACCAATTAAGCCTTAGTGTTGACATGCATCTCCATGAAACCAACGCTTCATCCCCATAAGCTCCAAATTTGCTCTCTATTCTCTCCAATGGCTTGGGCCAAGTGGTCAATCCAACAGCATAACAATACCTCTATAGTTCTCCCCGTTAACCATAGACATGAGCTTGTATTTATAAGGCTCAATGGATAGGATTGGTTGAGAGATTTGTGGATGAGGTGGCCTCTAATATCCTATGATGGGGGATCTCAAGCTCAAATGACCCACAATGTTAGGGATAAGAGAGGACATGAGGCTCATGATCTAGAAGCCTTGAGAAACCTCTTTTTTTTCCCATTTTACCCAGGGTACCACTTTTTGCCTCTTATGACAGAGCGGTTCAAGTTAAAAATTCTTATGGGCCAAAGGCTATAAGCGGTGGCATCGCTTATGGTAAACAAGGTATAGGAGGTGCGAGCAAGGTACCGCTCATGGATAATGAGGAAAGAACAACGCTAAGTCTTTTTATGAAAGATTGATAATCAACATGGGTTTTCTCTCCAAGTGTTGGGATTTAAGGGCAAATATGTAAGTCAAAGGTCTTACCACATGGTGGTGAAAGGATTTTGGTATAACACTAATCCCCCCTCAAATTCCTAAGAATTATACTTTTGAGGGGGGGTTTTAAGGACTGCCCCCAAATACCTTAAAAAAATTTTGGGTGGGGTTTTAGCAAAACCGCAAAAAGACACCTTTAGGGGGGTCTTTCTAACCCCCTCCAAAATTCCTGAGAATTATACTTTTGAGGTGGGTTTTTAAGGACCACCCCCAAATAACTTAAAATTTTTTTATGGGGGGTTTTAGCAAAACCACTACAAACCACCTTTATGGGGGGTCTTTCTAAACACACACCACCCCCCGCCCCCCCCGAAAATTCCTGAGAATTAGACTTTTGGGTTTTTTTTCAAAACCAACCCAAAAAGTATTGAGAATTGGACTCTTTTTTTTTTGGGGGGGGGG
>LPNX010491584.1:578026-625492 GCA_001517045.1 Pseudotsuga menziesii
AAATATTTACAAACCTTTGGGGGTAGTTATGAACCCCCCTCGTAATGACATATGAATTTAGTTTAGAACCCCCCTCGAGGCCATAATAAATCATAATAAAATATATTTTATTTAAAACATCAATATTGAAATATCATTAGGGAACAAAGGAATCGAACCTTCAACCTCCTTCTTGTAAAGGAGGAGCTCTACCATTGAGCTAGAATCCTTTAAGAATTGGGGAAAGGGGCAATAATAACATCGAGATTGCATCCTTTGTAATTCTAAGAAAATACTAATAATCCCAACATTTTTTCTGACTCGAGGACCTAAGAAAGTAGTTTGAATGGATCTAACCTTATAAGTTGGATGAACTTGAAAGGTTTCATATGCAACATTGATTCAATAAATAAAACATTAATACAAAAAAAAATTGTAGGACAAAGTTGGCATTCAAGTTCATACACAAAATCATGGAGTGAACATCTAACTAGAATTTCAAGTATTCATGGATAAGAATGAGCATATTTTCTAATGGTTGCTTGATGGATCCATGTAAGAGTATCATTCTCTTAAAATTTATGTTAGTAGATCAATGGGTTCTACAATTATAACATATTTAGACCCAACTCAATCCAGTTGGGTGATATAAATAACATTTAACTACATGTTGGAGAAATACAAAGATTAAAAATTGCATAGCATGGATAAATCTATAATCTTTTCTAAGATAATAAGTACACACATCAAAGTTGGATGGATCAGCTACAACATTAGTATATACATAAACCTTATAAAAATGTATCCCCATATACCTGGCAAGAAATCAATGTGCCATTCCTAGCATTCGAGACCAATATGGATTTTCCTTCAGTAGCACAAAAGGGAAGAATTGAGTGTGAAACATGCGATTCCCCCATTTGATATGAGAATAATTAATAAGTATATATGCTATATGAGAAGAAGGCATTAAATTTCTTTGCTCACCACTATCTTTGAGAAAGAAAGAGGTGCTTCAATTCACCAAGTAATAGAATCTAAAACCTGACAGCTCCTAGGGAGTAAGAGTTCCTAAGAAGTGTGTTAGTTACACTGTACAATTTTCAAGGATTCTCGGTAGCTAGTTTTTCTCCTCAATAAGGAAAAACAATTCTAAGGAATTTCCATATAAAGGAGAACCTTAAACTTTAGGTACCAACCACTGCTCGATATACCACTCTGTGAGACAGGAAACTACTAACCTTATGGAATAAACCAGAAACCTTTGGCATTGAACCACACTAACAAATCCAAGAATTTGGATTTCATCTATCAACTCCTAATACAACCTAAACATACAATGATGGGTGTGATAGGTGACAAAACTTGGGGACCTGGATTTGCACATGCCTAGCAAAGTTGTGATCAAGTAATTTGTTGATTGAAATTCCTTGGTACTTAATTCCAAAAAAATTCAAAGCTACACTTGTACAATTATTTTTTCAGACAATAAGATCTAAAATAGTGAAAGTCTACAACCTCCAATGTGTATAAACAATTCATAAAATTACCTCAAATACATATTGCTAATGGTATAAAGGGGAACTAGGCAGTAAATATGTCATCCATGAAAACATGTGACTTGGACAAATAATTCAATTTGTTAAATTTGTTATGGAGGAATAAAATATTATGGAATAAACCAGAAAAATTTGGCATAAAACCACACTAACAGATCCAGGAATTTGGATTTCATGTATCAACTCCTAATACAAACTAAACATACAATGATAGATGTGATAGGTGAAAAAACTTGGGGACCTGTATTTGCAAATGCTTAGAAAAGTTATGATCAAGTAATTTTCTGATTGAAATGCTTTGGTGCTTAATTCCAAAAAGAAATAATTAATTTGAACCTGTAAAGTCTGCAACGCAAGTTGAGTGACCCCATCGAAATAGTTTCTCAAGATGCTCACCAACTAACTTCATTCTGATAGCCACAAGTCTGCAACCAGAAATGTGCTTGGCCCAAAATTGTGATTTTCATTCACCAACTTCTGTAGACTACATTCAGGGAATCTTGATATATATTTTGGGGTTTCTCAGCTGAAAAAGAAATGCAGATACCATCATGACGTCTATCTTTGTATGTGAACACCTTGAAAAAGGTGCAAGCCGCAGTTTCTTCCAGTGTTGTTATTCATGATAGGATATTAAGCTTCCTTAATTCCAGCTCCACAAAACCACTTTGGTCCTTGAATGACTCTTGCGAACTAGAATATTTACTCAACTTTTTCATTGTTGTCTCTATTTTCTCATCTTAGGATTGGAGCGATTTCTTTGAAGCTGACAAGAGTCACCCGCCATGGATAGAGAACTCCCACGTTCCAACTGGTCTTGGAAAACTTTGAAAAAAAATGCTCAGTCCTTTTTTAATTTTATATAGTCCCTAGACACCAACATTTGTCCCTTAGCTGCTACAGGTACTTCCATCCATTTGAGCAACGCAATGCAACGATGATCCTCTTTCCAAGGCTTGTAATTCTTGATTCCCTTCATTAGAGGAAATTTCAATCTAAAATGGGAATTCCAAAAATAATACAAATTCCATGTCATCATGCATTAGCCAATCAAAATGATTTAAAATTAAAAAAGGGAGCACCTCTTAAACAAAATTTTAATATAAATTTGGGGATATGTATCATAAAAAAAACTACTTTTTTTGTTTGTATTTTCGACATATCTCCCTGTGTTTTACTCAAATTTCAATCAGGAGATATCGTTAGATGTGGAATTAAATTATGTATCCAATGAGTACCCACTCGGCATACTTTTGACGGGCCCCTCTACCCCAAAAACAAGAAATACCTGAAAAAATGTGATGATGATGTCATCATCACATTTTTTCAGATATTTCTTGTTTTTTAGGTAGTGGGGTCTGTCAAAAGTATGCCAAGTGGGTATCATTGGATGTGGAATTTAATTATGCATCCAGTGAGCTCTCTCGATTGAAATTTGAGTAAAAACACAGGAAGATATGTCGAAAATACGAACAAAAAAGTAGTTTTTTCTTTTCTTCCTCCAAAATTAATAAATATTATTTTAACTCTTATTTTATTAATTTTCCTAAGGAGGCCCATTTCGAGTTGAAATTTCCTCTAATGAATCCATAGGAAATTGCAGAGGCCACTAAAGAATGATTTGTTGATATATCAGAGCAATCCAGAGCTAGTATAAAGGGATCGAATATGAAAACCATGAGACCCCATTATTGAAACTATGATAAAATAACATGTTTGCAACATGATCGGAATCAATAGGTTCGTGGCTGATGAAAACCCAATCGCCTTCCTTCTTCTTGAGTTTTTTCCTTTGCTTGTTACCTTTCCCTTCATCGTTTTGTGAGGTAGAGAGCTCCTAGAGAATTGAAATTACTACTGAGTGAAATCCTCCAACCTCAAGTCTTCTCTCAAAATTACCTCAAACACATTTGCTAATGGTCTAAAGGGGAACTAGGCGGTAAATCTATCATCCATGAAAACCTGTGAAACAATAAGCTTTGAGCTGCATAGGGAATTGATCCTTCCAGCAATCAATTCAACAAAGATTATAGAGTGTGAATGAATGTACATATTTGAGAGATCTATGGTTAAGATCAATAGATCAACGACTAAGGAATAATTTTGCTGACTGAATAACGAGGAGGATAAAAGGCGAATTGGCTACAAAATTGGAAAGTAATTGTTGCAAATATAATGAAGATCAACGGACGAGGTTGATCTTGGAGAAGATCAACAACTATGATTTATTTTGCTGGAAAAACTAGCGAGGTCGAAGAAAATACTGACGGGCACGATACTTTATGAAATCCTTCCTATGACAATTGAAGTCCACTGTCGATCTAGATCTGACGGTCCTTCAACCATTTCACCGGTGAAATAGCAAGGGAGTTAATTAAGGGAGATAGGAGAGAAAGCATTTATGAAATTGGGTTGATCGCAGACTTGAAATCTGCTCTTTGTTGAGTGCTGGAGGGACCTTTGGCCAGGTGATGTTAAAATTTAGAGGTTCTACTAAATTTAGAACTTGACCAATTTGAGTAGCAAGCATCCAAAGACTATTACAAGGGAGGATAGCATCAATGTCTTGCATGAAATCAAGAGATGAGCTAATGTCCTATCTACAAGAATTCAAAAGAAACAACTCATAATAATGCATTTATAGATATAGAATACGTGCAACTAATCAAATCATGAATTAACACCACCATCACTCAAAAGGACAATGATCTGAAGTGTGTCGTTTTCAAAGCACTCCTTAATGTATTTAAACCCTTCTCCCTCGTAGATTTTGCTATAGGCAAGAGCATAATCCACTAATTTTTCTCTACACCCAAAGTCAAAATAAAAGTTAATATGTTTCCCATTCTAAAAGATGTAGCACAAATAGATAGTAGAAATATCCTTTCAGTTACCATCTATACAATTATAAAGTACATATTATACAAATATCATATGATATCACCCCAATTTGTAAGGTGGTCAATAAATTAACTATTACACAACCATGATTTCAACAAAATGTTAATGCTTACCAAATCTTAATGTAGGGAAAAATACCCAATGTATAGGATTCTCATAAGTCACTCTGAATGCAGAAATGATCCACATGTAAGATATTCGTTCTTCACTCTAATCGTTGACAATTTTCATCAATAATTTTCCAACAGTAAAAAAACCATAGTAAGAAAAAATAAAATGAGCTGCTTGTTTACCATACTGGAAAATAACAGATATAAAGCTTACATCACTAGTAAGGCTATATTTTGCACAGTCAATAGCATGACGCGATGCTCTTCCAATACTTTCCTTCGTCCTTGACAACGTCTCTAGAATTCCTTCAAAAGTGTCCCTGGCAATTGCTGCTTCTGTATCCCCACTAAGTGTCCCTCCAACCAATTTCCACTCTGAGCTTATTTTACCTTCTCCAATTGATTCCAGATCCATCGTATTTAGCCAACCCCACTACTGCACATTAACTCTGGGACTTCTTGATTATGTATGGGAAATGGAATCCTTTGTATCCTCAGTTGCCTCAACATCTAAGTGAAGTTGGAGTGGTGAACTGTGATTTGAACTACTCCCTTGGATTGGTGAAGGAATGGAAATAAATGAAATAGAATTCTCAGTTTCTTCAATTGAAATAGAATGTGGCAAAGTTGCAGAACATGCTTGTTCTTGCTTAGCTTGTGCAACTGCTATAAGATGCTTCATAGATGTAGATGGGGTAGCAATGTCATAATCATTTGACATAGTTCTGAATTTTACTTCTTTTGCAGCATCATACCTGTAACATAAGCCAAAATGATAAGAACTACAAAGGAAGGAAAATATGAACATTAATAAGTGGGCATCTAAACATACCAACAAAAGGCAGAAAACTCTAATTTGAAACGCAATTGAATTAATATAATACTTACACTTGTCTAAGCTTGTTCGATTTTTCTAAATGCAACCCTGTAGATAGTGACACACCATCTGATTTCATTGCTGTAATATTGTTTATCTTCTCCTTAAATTTTGATGAACCTGTCACCTTTTATGATGAAGTTTTAGTGCTAGATTTTATAGGGAAACTTGCTAATGCTTGCAAACAAACAATTGCTTAGCTAATTTCCCTTGGTTAAAATTCTCTGAGCTAGACTTCCCATGATATTTCTTAAGGCCTCCGTTATTTTTCTTTGTTGGGGTCACATAAGATTTCTTCACCCTTGTTAACCCAAAAAATCCCCCAATGACCTCTACATGACCTACACCACCCAAAGACATCTACGTACAACCCTCATTTGACCCCCACACCCTTGCTAAGGCTCAAAATCATGAAAAAGGGCTTAAAAACCCCTAAAAAGAGCCAAAATAACTCTCATAGGGGCTAAAACCTCCAAAAAGGGGCTAAAACCCCTCAAAGGAGCTTAAAACCCCCAAAGGAGATAAGAATTGGGCGAAAGGGGCTTAAAGCCCCAAAAAGGGTGCTAAAGCCCTAACCAGGGGCTTAAAACCCTAAATATCTAGAAAAAAGCTATAAATAGAGGGGTGGGGTTCACTCTCAAATCACTCCTCTCCCTATCATTATGCTACTCATGTGAGTGCCTTGAGACCATTTTCCTCTCAAGCCATTCACCCTCCCTCTTCTCCATTGCTCCACAATCCAAGCTTCCATCCCAAAGAGAGAGAGGTGCTTCCAAAGCTAGGGCATGGTGGCCCATTTTCACTCAAACATAAGGTATAACCATTTTTTTTCATTGTTATTTTAGTTTGCTAACTTATTTTGTTTACAGGTTTGTTTTCTAATGGTTTGCTGCAGGTTTTCCCTTTGATTTCTTCCATCCATTTTTCATTTTCTAACTATTTCATGTAGGGTTTCATGGCTTAGCCCTAACATTGTTTTGCAGGTTTTCTTCCACACATAGGAACCCTACGCTTCTGTCCTATAGAGAGAAGGTAGTTGTTCCTGCCTATAGCAAGGGCGAAATCCCTACTACAAATTTGGTGACCATACTAGGTCGATCCCACAGGATCCCTGTATTTTGTTTTCATGTTTATGTTTTCATTTCTGTTTTATTAACCTAGTCTCAATATCTGCTAAATCTAGTTTAGATCTGTGTTTTTCTATATTTTAGTTCACAGCCGAGTCTCCTTAACTCCAAACCCAGCCCGTTCTGCCACAGTACAAGTTACTGTCGACCATTTCCAGCTCAGGTTAAAAAAAATTCAACTTTTCGGGCCGGGTCGCACTTATCGGGTTGAAAGGGGCGACCAGGTCACTCACTAAGGTCCGAAAGGTACGACTTCCCTCTCAAGGAGAAGATCGCTCCTATTTTCAGTTTCTGAGAGACCCTCTCACCTGATTTTGGGAAAATTTGGCGACCCCCTCGCCACATTTTCCCCAAAAAGGGCGATCTGTCTCTCAGATTCAGTTTTTTAAGCTATTTGTACTGTCAGTGTGACTCAGCTACCTCTGTCCAACAATTTGTTTTCATTTCACACAATATGTGTAAATCAATGATAGATTTAACTGGTTAATGGTATAATGAATCTATTTAAGGCTTGAATAAAATTACTATAGGTTAAATTTCAGTTCTTAATTGGAAATTAACACCTTTCCTAGCCCTTCCTCCTCTACCCATTCATCACCCTTTGGGGTATTCTGGGATAAGACGAAGGGTGAAGCTTGCATAGTAATAGGCACCTCATTTGTAATTTTTCAAGACCACTAAAAATGGGTGACTTGGAAGGTAGAGGGGGTGGTAGGCCCAGGGGGCCTCACGTCATTTGCATCCTCCCTGTTGACTGACCTTGCACTCAGAGAGTGACCCGAGGATCTACAGATGGGCTTAGTCCCATTGTGTTGAGAGCCCAGCACTCTTTCCTGGTCAAAGAGAAATACAGGTGTAAGGTAGTCACCTAGTAAGTATACCATAGTTCAGATTCATGTATGGCATGTTTTAAAGTTTCTGTTCACAATTTACTGGTTTCATAAACAACTTACCCATGTTATAAGTTCTGCAATAAACCAAAAAAAACATCTTTGCAAAATATTCATAAACCATACAAGCAGCCACCAAGTGTGACAAAAAATACAATGGACATGCACACAAACCATACCCAATAAGACAACCAAACTCAGTTCATGACGCTGAGCTAGCCATTACAATTTATTAATTTACACTAATTCAAACAATTGCAGTCTTTGAGGACATAAGTCCCTGAATTCCTTAACCATGGGAAGTACTTGGGCTTAGCCCAGAAACTCATTGTGAGGAGTACCATGAGAACCTCAAAGTAGTTGGCCACTGAGAGGAATTGCCAAGTGAAACGGGCAACGAACCCTACTGATTAACTAGCACTACCGTGAGGAAAAATCCAAGCACCGTCTCCTGACAGTCTTGGTGGCCGAGCGACCACCTGAAATCTAATAGGAATCCACTAAAACTGGGGTCTAGAATGTCACTACCATATTTCACGACCTGATCTACCAACCAGACACAATTGATCCCCCACGCTCTTCCACACGCCTAAGAGGCGATCCACCACAGTTCAGGTCATTGAACCAACAATGTCGAGACCATTCTCGATGACCCTCTAAATCGTCAGAAGGCCACATAGCCTCTGATTCAGACTCAGAATCATATCAATCTGAGCCAGATCTACACACTACACCATCTAGCCCCATGGCTGGTGCAAACGCGGATCCATTTTCTGGCTTGGTGATTGGGAATGGACCCATGTCCATACCCCACACCACCACCAACACCCCTGCTGGAGGTCCTAGCACCATCATGCAGACTGTCATAAGTCAGCTACCTCCACCCATACTTACCAGTCAAACTGTCCCACCTGTCATGCTTGGGAGCAGTGGCCCTTCCACTCACACTGTCCCACTTGGCATGCCTGGGGGTAGTGGCCCTTCCACCTAACTATCCCTCCTATCATACATGGGGGAAGTGGCCCTTCCACTCACATTGTATCGCTTACCATACCCGAGGGCAGTGGCCCATCCACAACTGTGCCACAACTGCCCCCAATCATGCAGGTACATCATGTTCTCACAAACCCCACCACCATTACTGGTCCGTCACACATCAACCTTGGGTCAAACCTCCCTTTCACGGCACACCTCAACCTGCCTGACTTGGCTAGGTTAACAAATAACCCCATCTGTCATCAAACCTTTTGGCCTCCCATGCCAACCAAACTCCCCTCAGACATCCCCAAGTTTGAAGGGAAGGCAGGGGAGTGCCCCCAAAACCATATCATGATGTTTCACCTATGGTACTCATTAAACAACATCGTAGACAATTTGATCGGACTCGGACTGTTCCAACGCACCCTCAAAGGTGCTACAGCCAAGTGGTACATTGAACTACCACAAGCCAAGTACCCAGACTTCAACTCCTTGGCCTTTATGTTCCTGCAATATTTCCAGCTCCCCGTCAAATATGATGAAGGAGTGGAAATATTGCTATCTTGCCGCAAAAAAACTGTGACCCACATCACCGACCACATCCATGAGTGGAGGCGACGTCGCAGCTTGTGCAAGATCAAGCTTAATGACAGGATCTTCCTGGACTAGTTCTTGAAAACCTTTCTACCACCTATAGCCAAGGACGTTGCCTCCGAACGTCCCCAAACAGAGGAAGAGGCCATATTGAAGGCCCAATAGTTTGATCTCATTTACGCACAGTTTGGATACCTTTACACCATCATTCCAGATGCTCCTCGTGCAGGAACCTCCTACTGGGATGCACCAGGGGCATCCCACTCCGTCGACGACATCATAGGTTTTGTCTCCCACCAACCACAACACCATCTGACACCACCTGTGATGCCACATCAACCGAGCAACACCCCAAGTGTTTCCTACCCAAACCAAGCTCCTGACAATGCAAGAATGATGTCCCAGTTCGGAGCTATGAATTCTTATGCACAACCTACGCCACAATAGGAGATCCATCCACCTACTTGGCCAGCACAATAATATGTAGGATAGATTCCCACGTTTGTATCACCTCCATCCCTTCAAGTCTACTATGCACCACATGTGCAAGCCACCCGAACCCCTGCTCCAATTCCCCCTACTCCTTTGGGACAAGTGTTTGCACAGCAAAATCATCCCAACTAGCCAGCCCCCAATAACCAACAAGGGTAAGCTAGAAATAATTGAGCCTGAAACCAAGGCAACAATCAATCGTAGGGAGGCAGTCAACAACCAAATCCTCCTAACAATGTTGGGGCAAGCCGGCTAGCCCAAAATCCTTAGCAACCAAACGCACCTAGACGCAACGCTTCATTCCACACAAATCATCCATGAAAGTTGTGTGAGGTCTATGGGCACTATACACACGAGTTCCCCTTCATGGGTCATGTTAAGCAAGCCATTCACAATGAGGTTCAACATGCTACCAATACGGCAGCCCCAACTCAACCCAACCCGGCACCACCAGGACCTCCACCCATGGTGCTCCAAAACCCATTACCAGTCCAAGGACTAGTTGCAACCGCACCTACTCCCCAACCTAATCCCAACGCCTTGAGAGCACCTCCGATAGCAAAAACAGGTGTTCACCACCTGCTAGCCTTGACAAATGAAGAGGTCAATTTACAAACCAGATGAAATCAATACGGAACTAACACCGAACCCGCTGACCCATCAGTAACATCCACGTCCAAAAAAATGAATATACCTCTTCATCTACCCCCTTTTCCCCTGCTCCCCCCATACGATGAGTTGCTAACAATGTCATGGCTAGAGCTGCTGTAAGCTACACTATCATGGATGACTTGGCCCAAAAAGCTACTGCTATGTCCGCTCTTGAGGTACTTAAAAGTTTCCCAACACAGCGGAAAGCTTTACTATCTGCCCTCAGTGCCATAGACCCCTCTGACTCCAAGTTGATCACATTAAACATGGATAACGGAGAACCACAGATGCCATCAACCATTTCCTTCCAAATATCGGTATCCATTCGGAATTTGGTCCTGCACCGGTGCATCGTGTACGAGGGGGCATCCACATGCGTTATGTCAACCTTAGTCTGGTAGAAGCTTGGATCCCCAATTCTGCAACCATCCTCTACTACTTTGTGGGCTTATAATGGCCACCCCACTAAATCCCAAGGAATCCTCCCACACGTTCCCATCACATTAGCTAGGAAAACAATATTGATTGACATAGAGGTTGTCAATGCTCAGTTGGACTATAATCTTCTCCTCGGGAGAAGTTATATGTATGCCATGAGATTCGTAGCATCAACTATTTTCTGTCTCATGATTTTCCCTCACGAAGGGAAAATCATGACGGTTGAACAACTAACTTATCATGATCTGCAAGGGCTAACTGCAGTAGCCAATGTTATCCCTATGATCAATACCATCGATCTGCAAGGGATAACCGCACCCACCAATGTTTTCCTTGCGGCAAACACCATGGTTGACAACATACCAGCCTCCCCATTGTTGAATGTGGGCCCTGGGTTGTTTGCCGATACCACAATGATGAATTATTTCCCCTTAGTGTCACCACCATCGACACCAAATGAGACTATGGATTTGTGCATTCTCTCATCTAGCACCGCCGCACCTAAACTTCAACCACAAATGTAGCCTCAACAGTAGCTACAACATCATCCGCAACCACAACATCATCAGCAGCCACAACATCATCCGCACCTACAGCATTATGCACAACCAAAAACAAAACCTCATCCCCACATACAACCATCATGGAGTTATTTGGGCTCCTCCCGAGTCCACACAATTCCCTTGCTATTTCCCCCACCTGGTGTCATGACTAAGCCAGTAATGGCTACCTTAAAATTACCCAATTTCACATTGGGGATTCCCGTGTGGTACCTCGATCCACCGACCCAACCCCCAATTCCCCAAGTAGTCTTAACCCCCGTGCAACCCACTACAATCGAATCTCATCCTCCACCAATCCCGCAAAACCAACCACCTCACCCGCACCCACACCGCCCCACCCAAAAAGGCCCAGGGCCGTATGTGAAGAACAGGGCCATACAACTCAAAACTACCCTAAGATTCCCATAATCCGTGCACATTTGGATGCCATGGATACAATGGAAAACCTACCCATGGTTTAACTCCCAAGCGAGGAAATAGTGAGAAACAAGTCATTGAGAACAAACCACGCTTGTGCCCTTTGCGGATTGTATGGACACTATTCTCACCACTGCTAGGACTTGTCTGAGTTTTGAACAGCCTTAGCCAACCTTCTACAACATGCCCCTGAATCTGAGATCACTCTGATCGAAGAATTTCTTCCACCACAACTCACACATGACTCTCCTGGCATCTGTCCGAGAGCCACCTCAGTTTGTGTGCCACTGCCGCACCAACTCATGTTCCTCTACCGCGATCTTTCCCATGCATGTATTTGTATGTTTAAGAGCCACCTACTCCATCCATACTACATGGATGAATTTTGGACCACTGTCCACTATCCCGACATAGGGGCACCTTCAGTGCCCCCTGGATCGGTTGACCATACTGGAGTTTCTTTTAATCTCTTTTCTGACTCTAAAAGAATGAAAAGATTGCCGAGCGCAACTACTTCCTTTCTTGCTCGTTAAAGTATAAGAAAGGGCATCTACATCATCTCGTTTATCTCCTTTTGCAGACTATGTAGACTGCCATCTGAAAAGGATTACCTTGGCACATTCAAACCAAGACCATTCCCCTCTGCATCCTTTTATGCTTTCTCGGGAAGAGGGGCCGAACTCTACAAAAAAGCTTACCATGGGTTGTCATTAAGCTCTTTTCCAGCCTTCTCATCAAGAAAAGATCACCGAGCAAACTTGGTTTCATTCATGCTTGTAAAAGTATCTGAATGACCATCCAGTAAGTACAGGTTTAACCTTTTCTGTCCTGATTGGGCTACCAATGGTAAAGAAGTCTCCCATCCCCCAAAGGGCACAAGAGACTATCAAAAAAGAGACCCCACTGGAGTCTTCTTCATGCTTTCAAACTCTCTAAAAATGAAAGCACCATCGAGCATTTAATTTCTTGGGCTTGCTAAAAATCCACGAGATCGTACCACAATGCTGCCTTTAGACACCACTGCACATATAATAGATCGAAAACATTCCCATTTTGGGTCACCTTTGTTCATAGTACTATGCGATGTGTCTTTCTTGGATCCCATCAATACCAAAAGTGTCTACCTCCCCCAAGCATTTCCCATCTGTAGTTACATTCCCAGTATTACAAATATGATCCCTTTCCCATGAGTCAGTTTCATTTGCTACCTAGTCCGCCTTACTTTCATACTCTGAACAAAGGAATTTTGATTCCCCTATGATTCCCTTCCCTTGTTCAACTCCTCCCCCTCCCCCCCATTCAATGGGTCAGTCCTCATATTGCCTCACATATTTCGGTTATCTCCCTCGCGCTTCTGGTCAAGGAAACACCATTGCCTTGGCCAGTTGTAGGTCTCCCTATGTCGATGACAACACACATATTCTAGAGGATAAACCCAGAGGTCCCTGTATCCTGATTTCATTAACCTCATTAATGAGTTCCTTGGACCACTTGAGAGGAGTCCTTAGTGCCTCTCGGGATGGTTGTTTCTCACGTGCTCGACTACAGCTACATCATCGCACCATTGAGATTCGCACAGGGTATTGGTCCATGCAATATTTGGTCAAAGTCCCCAGATGTCACCTGACTGTAGCACATTGATGAGTCTATTTGAGGGACCCCAACAGGTTCATATCCCTTGTGATTTTTGGGTTGCGTTGGAGACAGTTTTCAGAATCCCCAGCAACGCTTCTATATAGATTTATGATTGATGCAACATATTTGTACCACAGAGCCTCTGACTCTCCATCAGTAAACTATGTACTGTTCCAGATCCAACATACCATCAATCATGAAGATATAGCATTCCATGAGAATTCCATGGGTCCAATGTAGCAGTTCTTCAGATCAGTATTGTATTCAACCTCTCATTGGGGAAACCACTATTGTAACAATAGTTGTACAAGGTCAACTCTTGTATTATAGATCTTAGATCACATTATTCTTTTGACATCATTACGATCATGGGGATGCCTGCCTCGTCCACATACATGTCACACATTATTTGTATCTCACCCATTGATGGGGCCATATTAATCCAAAACCAAAAACCACCATGCCCCAGCCCAAGAAGCACCACCTCTCCCCAGAAAATCCTATGATGTTCGTCGGCCATACGATGAGCTCCTACCCTCACACATCAGGGGGAAATATGTTAACCCAAAAAATCCCTCAATGAGCTCTACATGGCCTACACCACCCAAAGACATCTACGTACGACCCTCATTTGACCCCCACACCCTTGCTAAGGCTCAAAAATATGAAAAAGGGCTTAAAAGCCCTTAAAAAGAGCAAAAATATCTCTAATAGGGGCTAAAACCTCCAAAAAGGGGCTAAAACCCCTCAAAGGAGCTTAAAATCCCCGAAGGAGCTAAGAATTGGGCGAAAGGGGCTTAAATCCCAAAAAAGGGGGCTAAAGACCTAACCAGGGGCTTAAAACCCTACATATCTAGAAAAAAAGCTATAAATAGAGGGGTGGGGGTCACTCTCAAATCACTCCTTCTCTCCCTATCGTTATGCTACCCATGTGAGTGCCTTGAGACCCTTTTACTCTCAAGCCATTCACCCTCCCTCTTCTCCATTTCTCCACAAGTTAAGCTTTCATCCCAAAGAGAGAGAGGTGCTTCCAAAGCTAGGGCATGGTGGCCCATTTCCACTCAAACAGAAGGTATAACCATTTTTTTTCATTGTTATTTTAGTTTTCCAACTTATTTTGTTTGCAGGTTTGTTTTCTAATGGTTTCCTGCAGGTTTTCCCTTTGATTTCTTGCAGCCATTTTTTCATTTTCTAACCATTTCATGCAGGGTTTCAAAGCTTAGCCCTAACATTGTTATGCAGGTTTTCTTCCACACACAGGAACCCTACCCTTTCATCCTATAGACGGAAGGTAGTTGTTCCTGCCTGTAGCAAGGGAGAAATCCGTACTAAAGCACTCATGCCATTTGACTTGTATTCATATAGCTCAACCTCACCCTTTTGTGCAACATAAGCCTTGATAGGAGGTGTGCCAGTTGAATTGACTTTTCTTGAAGATAAATTTGAAACATCTTGCTTCTTTGGAGAAGGAAACACTGGTTTAGTCATGCTCTGTAGCTTTTGTTCTTCCATTTTGGATCAGACAATGATTCAGTAGACATTTTAGCATATGCACTCCTCTCATCCTTATCTCCAATCTTCCATTTATCAATATGCTTAGAGGACATTTGATGTAGGAGGATAGGCTCATGAAGATGAAGTTATCCATGACTTCACCAAAGTTAGATGATCCCTAAGGATATCTAGAGTCTCACACATGTATATAACTGTTTTATTTAAAGCTGAATAAAATGGGTAAGGATACTCGATCTTTTCCACATGTAACAACTAGAACATAGTTAATAGTTAGTTGAGTGATTATAGTATTAGTTAGTGATATGTTAGTAAGTCATATAGGATAGTAGAGTTGAATAAGGACTTTGTTCCTTCTTTGAAGGATCTGGAAAACAATGTAAGAGTTGTATTTAATCTAGTTGAGTCATTTAGATGGATAGCTTAGCTTTAGCTTACAAAGCTTGTTAGCTCACATAAGCTTTTCGGGTAGCTTATTAGAGCTTAGTTAGCTCGAGTAAGATTCGATCAAGAGGAACATGCTCAAAGTTTAGACTCTTGGAGCTTACAGAGAGAGAGAGAGAGGTATATGTTTGTAATGATCAATCCATTGTATTTAGGTTCAGATAAAGGACCATTGTGAAATAATATTGTATGCCTGTATTTTTGGCTTAATTGAGTTTGGAAGCAATTTCCTATTTGAATCATATCTTGTGACCATGTTGAATGTATGGTTAGTTGAATGAAGAAATGTCTTTAGTATTGACAAGGATTACATGTAGAATTCATTGATTTCATGTGCAGAGGACAAAGGAACGATTTACACACAGTAGGTCACTTTTAGCTGTGCATTGCAAGGAAGATCCACGGTGTAGGAGAGACTTGTTAATGAGGTTACAAGTCGATGATGGTGATTAAGAGGTGAGTTTATCAATGACTAAAGAGGATTTTCATTTACTAAATAGAGAGAAAGTTAAAGACAAATCTGTTGAAAAGTTGGAAACTAATCGTTGCAAGGATGAAGAAGATCAACGGTTAAGAATGATCTTGCTGCAGATAAATGACAGAGAACTATTTCAATGGGTGAACTGGCGAGATACTTTATAAAATCCTCCCTATAATAATTTAAGTCCACTGTCGATCTAGATATGACGGTTGTTAGTCCATTTCACTGATGAACTAGCAAGTAGGTTAATTTTAGATGTTGGGCATGAAATATTTGTGTAATCCAGTTCACTGATGGTTTGAAGTCCACCTTTGTTGAATCTCCTATGGGACATTGGCGGGTTAGTTAAGTTTATAGGTTCTACTAAATTAGAACCTGACTAAATTGAGTAGCAGCCCATCCAAAGTCTATTACTAAGGGAGCTTGCCATCAACATTGAATCTTCAAACCATGGATCCATCTGATTCTCCTCTACCCCTTTAGCAGGTTCTGAATAAAACCTTATAAAGGATTGATATGAATCTGAATACACCATAGGTTTCTTAATACCTCCTGTTTATGTTTCTTATTTTTTGGATCAATGTGTCTACTTTGACACATTCCTCATTTCCCTTAACTGACTTCTTGTCATTATCAAAGAATTTAGTATAAGAAATTTCATCTACATAAATCTTGTATGCATCATCTTGTCTAGTCACACTAGTTGCCACTGGCTCAACTAAAGCATTTGCATCCTCTACAACACATGCAGACATAGCTCTCTTGACAAATCATAGTGATTTGAATGAGAAAAGAACAAATATGATCATATTTATTGGGATGAACTTCGATGAAGAATACTTCTAGTAAGGTTTTTAGAGATGTTTTCAAGGAATCCTATACTTTGGAGTAGTTCAAAACTGAATACCGTGATATCTCTTGACCAGTTAATTACTCCAAGGTAAACAGTGCTGGGTAGACCCTAACAACATAGGATTCTCCTTCAGATAAATTAGCAAGCACTCCCTGCAACCAAAACATGCAATTCCATTTTTCTCAGAATCAAAGCTACCACAGCTTGGGCCTTCATATAGGAAAATGTTTCACAAACATCACCAATCCATGAATGAAATATTAGGTCCAACGTGAAACTAATGTAAGTTAACTGAATCATATGCATGGCATCCAATTTCATCATTTGTGTGTGTAATTAATATGAGCATTGTACATAAAGTGGAGACATTTTGAAATATTCTACAAGTGCTTCAATTTCTCACCTTTCAGCAAAAAGGATGGATATAATTCGTATATAGTTTGATATTAATTTCTTAAAAGAAAAGGAATTTACCACCAATGGCCACAAACAACTAAAAAGTAGTAAATGGGATTGCTAACTATTATGTAAAATTCTTTAATAGTGGCTAGGGTAGCTTCAGGAGGCCTACAGGTGATACTCCCAATGCCCAAAAGGAAACCTATAGGTGATACTCCCAATGCCCAAAAGGAAACCTATAGGTGATACTCCCAATTCCCAAAAGGAAACCTATAGGTGATACTCCCAAATAATGTTCAAATTGTATTTATAATAATGATCTATACCTCAAACTTTAGCTTTGATTCCAATAATGTCAGATGATCTTGGCATCCTCTATGTTTTACAAAACTATTTCACACAAATTAGTTGTTAAACCATCAATCGGGTATACTTATGGTTGTAATAAATATGTTGTAATTAAATTTGTTGTAATCAAATACTTTCAATATTTTTCATTACATTACTTGCCGGTGGTCAATAGCTATCCCACAATCAACTTTTTCCCTTCAACAAATGTGCAATAAAATAAATTCATAAAATAGACAAGTACAACTGTACTTAAAATGAAGAAATCAACACTTTATAATCAATGAAATGACAATAAGATATCTAATTGACAAATTCGTTATGGTGATAACTTACAAATATGCGTTAGAGAACGATACAAATTGTCATTATAATCCTTTCCATTGTGAAGACTTGCATATATCATGACAAGATGGTATGTTCATATAAGCGATTGATAGTTATGTAAAAAAATGCATAACATATATGGAATTCTAAAAAAATGAAATGAAAATACCTGAATGAGATTCTCTTGGTTTCAAGAATATCTTATTCTCTACTAAACAGGGCCAACCACATGAAGGTTGAATCTCATATGGCCCATTCTTCCTCTCACATCACTCTCAATTCCCCACACCCAATCTATCTACTGTAAAAATATATGAAAGTTACATAACACAATAAAACATATAAGATCCATGAATAAAAAGTAGCAAAACAAAAAATATATGCATGAAAGGTAAATCTAAGTAATAATCTAAGATATAAATTTTCACAGATACAACTTAAATGAGAACTGATAAATAAATCATGCATGCTACTTAATGAACAACATCCAACCATGTTCCTTCACAATCTTTTCAAACATAATCCATTCCACCATCACCTATAGCTTCATCCTCTTTGCATTTTTTCCCTTCAAAATATGCAACACTTGATAAATATGCATACTCCAATTCATATCTATTACAATTTCTTGGCCCCTTCGGAGGGCATGTCAAAACTACACATCAGTTATTCTATACCAGATCTTGTACATAAAATACTTATTTCACTTGTGATTCTAGAATAAATGGATCATCTTGCACTCTATCCTTACTCAAGCATCTCTTCAGATTCACCATGGTGAAACCAATTTCATCAACTTTCATTCCATTCTTCTTGTGTACATCTATCCAATCACATTTGAACAATGGATACTACACCAAATAGTAGTCCAATAACATTATTTATTGAATCACTCCATAATATGTTTCCATTTGATGTATAGGGTTTTTATCCTTTGTTCTTGATCTCATTAATGTTTGTGCATCTATGCACACACCACTATTTTGGGTTTCCTTGACATTTTCTATGCTTTTAACATGAAATCTACACCCATTTATTAAGTAGCCATCATACTTAGTTACATATTTCCTTGGGTCACCTGCCAACCATTTAAGGGTATCAGAAATATTTTCTTTTCCTTCCACCTATAAATTTTTAAATGTTGTTTGAAAACCATGCAATTTCAAAATATATTAAAAGAATCTCACCTTCATACATAATAATAGTCTTGACCAATGAAGTTCAATTAAATCTAATATGAAGAACATATCATTACCTGTTTTCTTAACCAATCACTAAATTGTTAGTTGTGGATCTTTTGTAGTAAGACTTCATCTTTTTGGGCTTGGATGTTACTATTGGCAATTTCTGTCAAGTGCATCCTAATTTCAAGTAATGTCAATAAACAATTTATGAAAATATTGTAATTATTAAAAAATGATTTCATAAGGATGTGCTTATTACTTACTCTATCCAAGGTTGAATTTCAACTATGTTGTGCAAGACCCATTTGTAGGCTTGTAACAAACTAGTTTGATCTAATTCAATAGAAGTTCGACGAGATAAGGACTTCCCATATTGTCCAACCTCTCCTTCTTCATCGTCCCAAGCTTCACTTCTACTAGGAATCAATTAGAGGAAATTTGGGGTCTAAAATGGGCCTTATAAGAAAACGTGCCAAAATAAGTTTTTGTGAGTTGGAATTCAAGAACCAATAGAATTTCAATAAAATAAGTCAACCATAATGGTTGAATTGACATATTTGTCATTAAAAAAAACTACTTTTTTGTTCGTATTTTCGACATATCTCATTGTGTTTTTACTCAAATTTCAATCGGGAGAGCTCGTTGGATGTGGAATTTGATTCCGCATCCAACGAGCTCTCTCGATCGAAATTTGAGTAAAAACACAGGGAGATATGTCGAAAATACGAACACAAAAAGTAGTTTTTTTCTTTCTTCCTCCAAAATTAATCAATATTATTTTATTATTTTAACTATTATTTTATTATTTTCCTTAGGAGGCCCATTTTAGACCCCAAAATTCCTCTAATGCGGATTTCAATATATTCTATACCTTCAACATATCCAACACAAAATTTTATGGATTCCTCCACAGTGTAGTTTTAAGCTATGCAACCTTCGGGCCTATTGTTATTTTTCACATAACTTTTGAAAATTTTCATGTTCCTAGAAAAAAACACACAATTTGTAATGAAATAAAAAGTATGAATAAAGAGTTGCTAGTAATGTATTATTATTATATGCACATAAAATGTTGGAATTTATGTGGATTTGTACTTAATAAAATTTCACTGACCTTTCAAAAGGTACATCCATCGATATGCAACTCGTCCACAATAACACAACTCTCACACCAAGTGTACAATCAAATGTATTATTATATCAAAGAATGAAGGGGGGAAATATTTTTTGAGTAAGCACTAAGTTTCCACAAAAACATCTTGTAAGTTATCAAGATCTATTGGATCCACCATTTTTGCACAAATTCGCCTATAAATGAAGCAAAGCCTGCAAATAGTGTTTCGAACTGATTTTGGTAGTACATGGTGCAATGCTACTGGAAGGATTTGTTGCATGATAACATGGAAATCACATGATTTCATACTATGAAGCTTGATATATTTCATAGATACATGATTTCTAGGGTTTGAACTATATCCATCTGGAACTTTTAACATGAACAAAACACCACAAAGACTCTGTTTCTCCTTTTTTGAAAGAGTGTGTGGTGTGGGTGGAAGAAATATTTTTTTCCTTTTTTGTTGTGGCCACAACTCCCTCCTTATGCCCAACTATTTTAATTCATCACAATAATTTTTCCCATCCTTTGATTTTTCTTTTATATCCAGAAGGGTTCCAAAAATACTTTCGCATACCTTTTTTTCTACATGCATTACATCTAAAATGTGACGCACTAGGGATTTCTGCATCCAACCGTATAAAAAATCAATGAATTATAACAACAAAGAAAAAATAAACAATATATTCAAATTAAACACATTGAAATCCTTCAAGCATCATACATTTCAGGCCTTAATCTAATGTGTGCACATACCTCCCAGTATGGTAAACTGAATAGATTTGACCTTTTCTTCCACACGAAAGTCTTCGAATTTTCATCTTTTTTTTAAATTTCTCTTTCTTCTTGTACTTTTAGCCTTTCCCCATTTCTCTTCCCTTCCTTCTATTTCTGTAAAAATATCCGACACTTGTACAATTATAGGTGCAATGATATGCTCAGCCTTCCCATTAAATGGTCCTTTTTGTGAATGATACTTATGATTTATTGGAAGATATATCCTATGTCCCATGTACACACACTTCCTACTACATTTGAGATACATTGAATCTGTGTTCCTTCCACGTATAGGGAATGCACAAAACCCTTTAGTTCAGCAACCAACCGTATTTCCATAAGTAGGAAAGTCATGGATTACCCACATCAATATAGCCTTCATATTAAAGAATGATCTTGAATGAGCATCGTATTTCCTTTCCCCTTCATCCCATGTTAGTTTTAGTTCATTTACCAATGGTTCCAAATAAACATCTATGTCATTTCCTGGTTGCTTGGGACCAAGTATTAACAATGAAAACAAACATAAGCTCCTTTTCATGCAAAACCATGGCAGAAAGTTATATGTGACTAGTACTATTGGCCATACACTGTGAGTACTACTCAAGTTTCTAAAAGGATTAAATCCATCCACTGCCATTGCAAGTCATACATTGCGAGGATCATTGGAAAAATTAGGCCATTTAGAATCTATAGTTTTCCGTGCCGGGCTATCAAATGGGTGGCGCATTATTCCATCCTTACTTGCATTCTCATGATGGCACCTCATTTTCTGTGAAATATATGTAGAGATGTAACAAAAACATTAAGAATAATATATACATTGCAATACTTAGTAGATTAAAGAAGATGATTTTTTAGTAGGTTGGTAGTACATGAAGGTGTATGATATAATGGATTTATAAGAGTTCAAAATCATACCTGTACATTCTATTCAACCTTGGCACTATAGGGAAATACCTTAGCACTTTGGCCAGGACACCTGTACACACCTCTTCAGAATGAGCATCAAGCTTCCATCTTGATTCACCACATGTTGGGCATTCATTTATTTTTTCATTTTTTCCCCAATATAAAATGCAATCATTGTGGCATTCATGTATCATTTCATAGTCCAACCCCAATGATTTAATCAAACTTTTTGCAGCATATGTAGATTCTGGAAGTGTATTTCCTGTTGGAAGTATTTCTCTTTGCAACTTCAACAACTGGGTGAAACTTGCATCAGATCATCCATTTCTCACTTTAAGGTTGTAAAATTTCATAGTGGCCGATAGCTTAGTGAAACTAGTGCAACTTGGGTACAATGGTGCATTGGCATCTTCAATTAACTTTAGATATTAATTGATATCATTTTTTTCTTCCATTGATGCTACTTGGCCATTTTCACAATTCACATCTGGATTTTCATTATAATATTGATAAGCATCATTCACCATTTCAACCATATTATCATCAACCATGGTTGCCTCGGTATGATTGTCATTTTCAAGAACTTCAGTATCATTTGTAAGCAATGTTGCAAACTCATCATTATGATTATCATATTGATGTCCGACTATGTGTTCATCACCATGTGTAATTTCTGAGGAAAATCATGCATCTTTCTTGTGTGGAATTTCTTGCTCTTGTCAAATATATAGTCCTGGGTAGGAACTCTCTCTCCATGGAAAAACCAAGTTTTATATGAACTTATTATACCATGAATCATCAAGTGGTCTTTTACTTCTTCAAATGTCAATACTGCAACATTGCAACATTTTTTACAAGAGCATCTTATGGTGTTATTATCCTCTGAATGCCTTTTTGCAAACTCTATGAATTATTCAACCCCGAATTGATATTCCTTTAACATCCTACATAGAACCAATTTGCACATCACGTAAGTAAAAACCACTACAAATTACAATGAAGACATATGTTATAGAATATCATATTAAAGTTTCAAAAATAAAAAGTGTTATCCCTAAAGTTGGACCTAGACTACGGGATCCAAGCTTAAGGAAATCTTAGTTTGAAAATGATCAAATCAAATGAAATCAAAGTCAAAATAGAAGCTGGTATCAAACCAGGGCTGGTAGAAACCCACAGTACTAAAAGGACACTAGGCTGATATCACTTGTTTATACAGTTTACAGGATTGAATCAAAACCATCACACACTTTAGAATGAACAGAGCTGGTATATAACATATGGATAAATACAGGTATTCACAAGAAAATCAGAATATATGGTAGGATGGTAAACCAATGAGGGTTGCAAGACAAATCATAGAAACCACATAACATAAAACTACAATACAAAATTCAATAATAAGAATTCTATGATCCTGATAACATAAAGTGAAACTGTGACTGTGTATGAATATTAAAGATAACTGTTTCTTCTGATAAGAATTAGAGTAATGGAATGCGAGTGACCATATACCTAAAAGAATTACCAAAGAAACAGTTCATGAAGGACAGCAACAAATCATCATTATATTTCATTCAAAACTAGAACCTGATTGAAGCTGCAAATGTTTTATGCTATACAGAGATGTTTACAATTCATCCAGCATGATTCCCCAAAACTGCCAACCCCCTCAGTCCCCTGTGCTCGAGAGCTCTTCTCTCTTAGAAAAGCTGGGCATTTATATCCTTTTACAATGAAGGATCAGATCCTATAAAACAGGATCGAATCATCCTAAAATAACTTAGATAAACTAATCAATGAAATAATAGGATAAATCCTACATAAAAGGAAATCAAACAATATATTTAATTGGAGTCTTCGATAGTTGCAAAAGCATTCAACCTCCTTCAATGAGATGACAAGGTAGAAAATCTTCAAAGGATGAAAGATAAAGCCTAAAACTGCCACCTGGAAAGAACATGTCAGTCTTTGCTAAAAACGAGTAACAAACTTTTTCTATTCTTCTTGGCTGGAAAACTATGACTAAAGAGGGATCGAATCCTTTACTGGCTACATAACATCTGGAACCAATTGCTCCTTGAAATATGGGATTGATCTCTTCATGTGATGATTTCCTTGCCACCTGCCATTACAGTTTTATAACAATCGGATGCAGAATCAAGTATTGGTTCCAATACAACCTTCCTGGCTTCTGCTTAAGCTGGAATTGCAACAACTAGCCAAACATATTTAATCTGTTATGCGAGTTTACAAAAAAATGACTTCAATTTTAGCACAAGGATTTTTCTTTACAAAGCTTTTAACATTGTCGTCATTATGAAACTTCCATCTATATAATGCTTATCGCTGAGTTAGACCAACAGGGTATATTCTATAAATCTTCAGCTTATTACTTCCACGAATTATTTCAGGCCGTTCTGTCTTCCAAATGGGTATGTGCTTTAGAGATCTGAACTTAGAAAGTACCGCTGACTCAAGACCCTTCAGTGTGAGGCTTATAAAAACTGATTGCATCTCAAATCTACCCCGCTCTCTTACATGTAGATGGTATAATGTCTCTGAACCTCTCTTGCATTTGCATGGACGGTGCTGAGTGATATTCTTGGCTCTCTCTCAAGTTCTTTGCCAGATCGTCTATCGACCTTGGTCATGATTTCAGCGAACTTAACAGCAATGTGGGAAGTGTGGCAGTCAAAACGAAAGCATACCCATTCCCAATCTGTCCAGGATGGTTCATGATGATAACCTGAGCGGTAAAGTTAGCTGCTTCCTTCGCTGGATCATTCTTGGAGTCAGAGACAACAAACCCTCGCTTCAAATCCTTGACTGCAACATTCTTCACGTTAAAACCAACATTGTCACCGGGTGCTGCCTACTAGTACACCAGCTCGCTCCTTATCAATCTTGTTTATTTTATCCTTTCTCATATTTGCATCTTCTAGTGCCTTCTGCCCACTAACCAAACAATACCTAATACAATCATCCAGGCGACGGTCATTCTTTGGATCAATATAACCCTAGGATGAGAATCCCTGAATCTGTCCTCCAAAACTTGTGGGAAACTTTGAAGCATCAAAGTGGTCTATCGGGGTAATCCCACTCTGACCCTCCAGCAGTCTTTCATAATATGTATCAACATTGTTTCCAAAAACAGAAACTAGCCCCATGCCTGTAATAACCACTCTCTTTTTATGGAAACCCTGCACATTTCAAAACATTTCAAAAGCATCTCCACTACTGGCAGCAAGAAAGAACACTTGACCTCCTCCACGCAATTGGCATTTGAACAACAATCAGCTTTAGATCTCTTATCTCCACGCTGTTGCTCATGGAAATGAATGAGAAACTCACAGGCCCTAAACTTGTTAGGATTCATCACATACAACGCCTGCTTTTTCTTAGAGTTTTTCTTCTTCAGATACTCTGCAAAAAACTCCTTTGTCATAGGGCACCAAACTTCAGGACATTGAACATTAGGAATAAATCCTCCCTTCACCAAATCTAACTAATTGGCTTCATATAACTTAGGCCCAATCAAGAAGTTCAAATCAGTAATACGCTCATCCTCTCGGACAAGTGTAGCTGTAAGCCCAAGTTTACAATGAGACTTTGTAATGCTAATGACTTTACAAAACATATGTGCTGGAACAATATGTACCTCATCCATAAAAAGAAAGCCCCATTCCCTGTTCCTAATCTTTTCAATGATTTTTTCTGACTCCTCAGATCGTTTACCTCCAAAAGCAACCATATTGTATGTAGTAACAACCACACCAACATTGCCCCTAAACCCTTCCTTACTATCTGAAGTAAAACGGCATATTTGATCATCCCGGATAGTAGACCATAGCTTGAACTGGAATGCCCACTGATCTATTGAAACTGCATTTGTTGCTAAGCAATGACAATTTAGATTAAATCTCAAATGGAAGTAACTATTAATCTTAATTGAATTTTAGATCAATGAGCCTTGAGCACAAGGCTGAACGCTTGGAGGCTAATTGGCAATGAACTTCAGCACACTGGTGTTTTCCTTTAAACATATTGCATTCGACTCGTTCCACTCTTTATTACTGGTGTTGGATTCAAGCACATGGAGCACACATATCTTTAACCAACAGCTTTGTATGAATTCAGTAGTCTCCGGAGAAAACATTTGACATCTTAGCACCAAAAATCAACATGCTGCAACCTCACAATATGCTGCCAATTTGTAAGAATTCACCCTGTAACACATACTCTTCTTGCACATACATAGGCTCACAGCTTATAAATGAAGTTTTGGATGATTTTAGGAAATAAAAGGAACCCTAATGGTGAGCAATGAATCATAAAATGTAAAACACAGTAAAATTAAAACAATAAAAACCAAGGATAATAAAAAATTTAAAAATAAACAGGAGGCACAACCCTAGAGATAACAAAAAGTATACCCCGTTTTCAAATCTGTCCAATGATTTTTTTTGGCCATTTGAAAATAAAATCAACCCAATTTCTTGAATTGGATCCTCGAGAGTTGGCCTCTCAACTTCCTTCCAACATACGATTAGGAATATTCATGTAGTACACCCATATGCTTTCCAAAATAGCCTTTACTAGCACATGAAAACCATAAATTACACCATATAAGCTTCCACCTTATAATAACCAAATCCAAACATCAATTAGATAATGTTTTGTTTTTATATTAAATCCAATATATTTAAGTTTTTAACCCATTAATATAAATCTGAAGATGGAAACAAATTTGCAAAATCTGGTGGGCCCGAAAGCGTTGCCATAGTAAACACAGGGGAATATCAACGACTCATGTCCATTCATGCATCTCTGATGAGATCGATGGTGTACATGCAAATCATTGAGACAACTTGCACACTCAAAGTCGAAGAGGACCTGCACAATGGGGAACGTGCGTAAATGATGTGTCCCCTCCCCATTGGATATAACGCTTGAATATTGGAGGTACAAAGGTCACATTTACGATGCACGATGGTTTATAAGGCTAATCAACTTGACATTAACAGTTCATTAATACTCCCACCATACAATGTCCACCAAGAATGTGTTAGTTGGATACAACTGCAACCTCCAGAAGTGTCGATAGTCACCACTAGGTACCTGTTCATCATTTATCAACCCTTTTGTGTTCTGTAATTCATCCAATTTATAGTTCTTCCATGGCCTCATCTGTAAAAAGCCTTGACCCGTACGAGGACATCATATTCGATCAAATTTATGATGCTTATGATCCTCATTTGCGGTTGGGAAGTGTCAGTGATGCCCATAATGCTTTGTTGTCACCTTTTAGAGACCAGTCGAAACTATTGGTAAATTTAAAGTCATCCTTAATGGGGTTCACATTAGAACAATTGCCCCATTTACTAGATATTGTCCAAAGGGTAGCCTCCAATTATTATGCCACTGGGAATGCCATCTTAGATGATACCCACTCCCATGTTGTTTGCAGAATTACACCAGAAGCTATCAGGGATGCCCTGGGTCTTCCCGAAGCCCAATGTTATACCCTGATCCCCTTCACTGAATTAGAGGTTTTGCAGGTGTTCGGGAAAGCTGACCTAGAATCTATGAATAAATTATTCCAGACCATTGTGAAGACCCTAGTTCTCTCAGAGACCCTTATCACCCTACTCTCCTCTGAATTGTTCATAAAGCATGTCGTATCAGCCATCTCCCTCTTGAGTCAAATCCTAGGTCTTGATAGCGATATCATGGTCTCTGAAGTAATGCTAGGCATTCTCCTTTACATGATTCAATCTAGAGTAGGAATTAAGTTCAATGAGTTCTTGGCTGGAGAAATCATTTCTAAGCTTGAGAAGTTTCATTTGGATAAGCACTTTAGATACTAGGTGTATCTATTTTCCATCATAGTTAATTCCAATGGACAGACCCTTGAGGACATGGATCCATAGGTGTTCAAAGACTGGCCTCAATCTATCCAGAAGATCTAGGACTAGCCTTACACCCTGTTCATTGACATAATTTTTCTTAGCATCTCTAGACTATTCAACCCTAAAGAGGAGAGGGAATCAGAAGACATGAAGGCTTCCTTGCAGCAAGAGGGTATTGGAGATTGGTTCCTGATGCATAATTATTCAGTTATCAGGGTATATGGTTTTTTCGGATGCCCCTTTCATGCTACCAATTTACCTAAATCCCTCATTATTCACACTAGAATTGATTAGGGAGAGTATTTATGCTAATGAGGAGCATTTTACTACTCACAGGAAGGACTATTGGATCAAATACCCTATTAATCCAGGGCCCTTCATTGTGAGGAATCCAACAACATTACCAATGGTGGAGAAAGTTTTGAAGGCCATGAAATTTCAGGTGACTCATGCATAGAATTATGATCCTAAGGGGGTCATTTCCTAGAGGAGGGTCCAATTGCAGAGGTCAGTATTTATTCGCTCCATGATCCCCGACTTGTCCCACGAGCTAAATTATCTTGGCTATGATTTTGATTGGACTCATGCAGAGAAAATTTAGGCTCCTAAAGAAGTGCAAGGTATGGTCCCAACTACTCCCTTGTCCCTAAATGGTGATGGTAGAAGTAGAAGGTCTTGGTCAGAGGTGGAGGATATGGAATGTGATGAAAAAACCCCTAGCAAGAAGCCTAGGATAGACATAGAGGAGGACATAATCAACCTGGAGCAGGAGTTTAATTTTGAATCTGTTTCCCTCAAGACAATGATAGAAGAGGAGCTTGTTTCAGTAAACCCTACTGGGGTAAAGGTTGCAAATCGGATGGTGATCGTGCAACCACTAGTGGTTGTAAATCCAACCACTACACACTCAGAGAGAAATCCCGCAAGAACCACACAATCAATGAAGAAAGGGGGTGAGGAGTCTCTACTCAATTATCAAAAGTATTCTTTTACCTCTACTGTTGAAGGGAATTTAAGACTGAAAATCAAATGTTGACCACCTATGGGCAGCTAAAAGAGAAATCCAAGGATGAGACTCAGAAGTAGTCCAAGGAGCTAAGGAAGCTATAAGGCAGCAAAGTCTCTTTCACTACTTCCAGGAATATTACAACAAAGTCACTAAACCTAGCCATCACTAATGAGGAAGGAGTTTTAGAGGTTGAGTTCAAGATGGATCAGTTCTCAATCCTAGATAAGATTGTGTTCCATAAGGGAGTTAGAAATATCATCTATGTTGATCTGACTAAGGAGGTGTTAGCCCATCTCAGGTCCCAACAAAGGGTGGTTAAACTGGAGACCCAATTGAAGCAGAAAAAGGCAACAAACAAGGCTTGGAACCTGAAGGTGAAAATCCTTCATGACCAAGTGGCAGACCTAACAACACAGAATGCTTTACAGCAGCCCCTTGCATCTAAGCAGCTATTGAAATATTGTAACTTTGAAGAATATTCTATATGTATTTATTTGTGGTCCCCGATGGTCCTACCGGGAGAACCACTTGTATTACTTTGTACCCCGATGCTCCTAATCGAAAGAACTAATAAGAGTCATGAGGCAGTCCCCTCTAATTGTAAAGGTGGGTCATTAGCACCCCAGTGTGGTTACTTGAGCCTACATGTGTAACTTGAGCCTACATGATTAACTTGAGCCTACATGATAGATGAGTTAACTTAAAGTGAACGGATGAATATAAATAGAGGTGTAGTGCTCCTCATTTGTAACACACACTTTCACTTGAGTAGCGCACTTGTGGAGGAGAGAAGTAGCTGGAGAAGGAGGAGGATCAGGTTTTTGATCTCCTTATTGGTTTTACCTTTTTACCTTTTGGGGCATCTATATTGAGGAAGCTTTTTCTGGGTTTTTCCCTTTAGGGTTTTCCCAGGATAAATCTGTGTTGTTCTTGTGATACTGTTTCTTTCAGTGATCCTGTTTATATGCTTTTGTTATGAAAAATTAAATGATATACTGATGTCTTAGCTAAGCATATGAAAATTCAACATGGTATCAGAGCTAACCTGAATAGGACAGATTTCACAAGATATAGAAGCTATGGATTCTTACTTTTTGGTTCTCTCTCCACAATCAATCAGCAAAAGAAGGATAGGCTGACTCTCCATTGGAAGGTGCATCTTTCTGTCGAAGTGGAATTCGATTCCGAGCATTTTCAGTTTTCGGTGCGGGAAATTAGGGCTTCTTAATGAAGAGCAATTTTTGAGTGAGCCTGGCATAGGATTTCTCTCCTCATCAAAATCGAATTTTAGAGACTTGGATCAATATTTTTGGTTGGGTGAAACTCTGGGAAAGTCAAACCCTAGTTTGACCCCGAGCTAGAAAAACCCTAAATACTAAAACTGATACGTTTTGGTACATTCACTATATACCAATATTGACGAAGGATCAGGAGATGAAAATTGCAGAGGCCGAAGCTAAAATCCTAATGTACACTGTGTCCAAAATTCAACCTCATATTCGCTATATTCTGGGAGATATGATCCGTCAAAGGTAGGGTTCCAGCCTCCTACAGAATTCATCACTAAACAAGACACCTGGGGAAAATTGTTATAGCGTGGGCTACAGAGGTCCAAATTAAATTACTGAATATTTTCCAAAAATAGCATGGAATTTTATTTCTGTGGTCCTAATTTCAGAACCAAAAGATGAAACAGTGACACATGGCAGGCTGTACAACTTCGCTGTTCTGAATAGTCCTAAAACAGGTCACCTTGGAAAAATGATCATAAATCCCAATTGGTGAAACCAATTCTGATGAAACCTATGGTGTTGGATCAAGTACATGTGAGGTTACCTTAGTGCAAAATTCCAGACATAGACGAGCTGTAATTTCAGAGATATAACAGAAGCAGTGACAGGAATTTCTGCAAAAGAAATTGGAAAACTAGGGCTTCCTATTCCGAGAGCTTTCCTCCACTGTTTTCAAAAAAGGAGTACATTGGACAGCTCCATTTGAAGAGATATATATTTCTATCCAATCAGATCTAAAAGATTCTAATTTTTGAAAATTAGGGTTTCTCTGACAAACCCTAGATCAGCCAGCTCCGAAAGCGGGACGGACACCTCAAATCGGTAAGATCTAATCTTTTGCTATTTGAATTTGAGGTTCTCATTTCAAAGTGATATATCACATCAGCTTGTTGATAAGCTTGGTGAAGTTGACAAATTCCAAGCATGGAAGTATTTGATCTCTCTGAATAAAATGAATTGGACACCTACATGAGTAGAGAGGCCCCAGTTTCATATGGAGATGAGGCTCAAAGCCTTACACAAGAAGAACTTGATCAAGGCCAAGAAGATCATTATTGATTCAATCACGGATCAACTTGTACCACAAGTGTCATCCCTAAAGACACCGAAGATGTTTGATTCTTGATAAATCTATTTGAAGATAAGAACATAAATCATAAGATGGATTTAAGAAAACAGTTGAAGAATGTGAAGATCCAGAATGCAGAACATCTTGAAGTAGTAGAAGAAGAAGCCGAGAATGCAGAAGTGGTGATAGCCACCTTGAATGGTCTCCTAGGATCATGGGATTCATTTATGTGAAGAATGTATGCCAGAAGGAAGTGATTACTTTTAGTTGACTTCGGGAAGAAGAAGAAGCTTGAATCATAAGAAGAGAAGAAGAAGATGGGAGAAATTGAAGATCAATCTCTCACCATTAAAAAAAGATCCCTCAAGCGATGAGGAATGTGAAGAAATCAATTTTTGAAGAAACTCTTATCCATCTTATCATTTAAATAAGAAATGATGATGTCATGAATGAAGAAGATGATGAAGCAGAATGATCAAGATGGAGTTTACCCACGAAACAAATAAAATATAAGTATTCAATTGTCACTTCATGATATTGTTTTGTTATACATTTGATTATATTTAGTTGATGTGTTATGCATGATAGATTGTTTGCATTAATGATTGTATACTACTAATATGCATGTGATGGGTAAGTATCTCATGGTGCTCTCCATTGCTACTTATCTAGAATGAAGCTGCCTTGATGACATATTGGATTTGTGCACAATCTCAATAATGTCATGATAGAGATGGAAGGAATCTAGAAAGTTTATGTGAGATATGGATGAATGTTGTATTGGCTTAACAGTTGCATGATGCATATGAATTTGTTGTTATGCATATGTTTTACGAAATAGTTCTAACCATGCAGCTGGTGCATTTGAATTGTAGGGAAGGTCCTGTACAACCTCCTACAAGAAGAATGAGACTTGTTCTGAAGAACAAGTGATGACAATTCAAGATTCACTGCAATAAAATCCAAAGCTCCCAGGGTCAGAGACACCATGACGGAAGAAAGAGCTTCAGAGAGCGGTAGATCCACCTCGAAGGATGAATACCACCATGGGTATGAGAGATAACTCAAGATGAAGAAAAGAATGCTATGAAAGAAGCTATGATCAAAGAATAACAGTTGATCATGGGGAATGATGTATATGATATGATTTCGAGACATAAAGGGAAGTACATAGTATCTTCCATATGGATCCACAAGAACAAGTGTACAAAGCAAGGTTCGTGATTTGCCTCAGAAAGAATAGACTATGGCATGACATACTCTATTGACCAGTATATATCAAGCATAGAACCACCTGTATAGAATGAAGAGGGAAGATGATACTCCAGTTCAGGGGGAGTGACTACAGAAGATATCTGAGTTCGACATGGTACGACATGATGGATAGCTTTGTGATGGATCGAGACTTTACCAAGAGTAAAGTGGGTTCCAACCTTCAAGGTTGAATGTAGAAGACTAGGATATGTTGATGACCTAACAAGATGAACTCATGGAAGATGTTATGATGAACGAATACTAGAATGATGTTTGGGATATAGTACTCAAACCGGAAATCAAGAATGTGGTATCTTCCAAATGGATTCACAAGATAAAATATGTTGATGATAGAAGTAAGGAAAGACTTGTGGCTAGAGGTTTCTATCAGAAAGAGGGAATTAATTATGAAGAGACACTTACTCCAGGAAGTAAGGTACACTTCCTTTAGAACTATCATGGTAGTTTCTTCCATGATCAATTAAAGACAATCCTTCCTTAATGGAATGATTGAGGAAGAGTTTTACATCGAATAGTCACAAGGATTTGAATTTGAAGACAGATGGACTCACATATGCAAGTTGAAGAAGGCCCTCGATGGCCTAAAGCAAGCTCCTAGAGCTTGGTATGGAAGAATAGATAGTTTCCTGACGAGCATGGGCCTTGCCAAGAGTAAAGTCGATCCTAAAATTTACTACAAGGTTGTAGAAGATGAACCTATCATCCTGTTATTATATGTGGATGACTTATTCTTGACACGGAATGAGAAATAGATCATGGAAATAAAGAAGAAACTAGAAGAAGAATTTGAGATGAAATACCTTGGGTTAATGCATTATTTCATAGGTCTGGAAGTATGGAAAAGTTCAGAAGGAATATTTCTCAACCAGGGAAAGTATGCGGTAGAGATATTGAAGAGATTCAATATGTTGGAATGCAAAGCCATGGCCACACCCATGGACTCCAACCTGAAGCTGTTAGCCGATGATTCATCAGAGTTAGTGGATGTGACTCACTACAGACAAATAATTGGGTCAATGATGTACTTGAAAAATACCAGACCAAACATTTGTTTTGCTGTGAACACCTTAAGTCAATATCTTGTTCAATCAAGACGGGTTCACCTAGTAGCTGCAAAACATGTGATGAGATATCTGAAAGGGACTATAGACTTTGGTCTATACTATGATGGTAGCCATGAGTATAGATTGTATGGCTACACAGATGCATATTGGGCTGGAAGTATCTCAGACAAGAAAATCACATCAGGTAGATGCTTTTGTTTGAGGTCTGCTATGAGTTCATGGTTTAGCAGGAAAAAGTCCAGTGTTTCTCTTAGCACGGTTGAAGCAGAATATATAGTAGATTGCTCTACTAAGTTGTGAAGCCATATGGCTTCAGAAGCTGATATTACTTTGAACTGAACATGGATACTACAATGATTCTATGTGATAACCATAGTTGTGATGACAAAGAACCCTTTGTTTCGACGTAACACATAGAAATTCAGTATTTCTACATACAAGATAAGATGCAGATGATGGTGATTCGGTATTTCTATACTGAATATAGAGATGATGATGTTTCAGTATTCCCATACTGAAGATATAGATGATGATGATTTCATTATTCCCATACTGAAGATATAAATAATGATGATTTCAGTATTCCCATACTGAAGATATAGATGATATTTCAGTATTTACATACTGTAGATGCAGATGATGGTGATTTTGTATTTATATACTGAATATAGAGATTATGATGCTTTCAGTATTTCTATACTAAAGATATAGATGATGATGCTTTCAATATTCACATACTGAAGATGTAGATGATGATGGTTTGGATGATGATGTACTGACGAAGCCTCTGCCTTGAGTAGAGTTCGAACACTTTCGAGACAAGCTTGGTGTTGTTCGAAAATACCTTCCTCGAAAGGGGGAGTAGTGATGTTGCAATGGGATTGTATCATCCCTGGGAATTTTCCCTAAAGTGATCCGGAGACCTCGGTCCTCGAGAATGAAGAGGGATTGTATCATCCCGGGACATCTTTCCACAATAGATCCAGTGACCTCAGTCCTCAAGAACGTGGTGGGATTGTATCATCCCTGGGCACTTTCCCTAAAGTGATCTAGAGACATCGGTCTTCGAGAATGAAGAGGGATTGTATCATCCCAGGACATCTATCCATAATAGATCCAGTGACTTCAGTCCTCGAGAATGTGGTAGGATTGCATCATCCTTGGACATAGTCCTAAAGTGATAGGGACTGATTCTCCCGTAATCAATCCGGTGGCTTCGGTCCTTGAGAATGTGGTAGGATTGCATCATCCTTGGACATAGTCCTAAAGTGATAGGGACTGATTCTCCCGTAATCAATCCGGTGGCTTCGGTCCTCGAGAATGTAGTAAGATTGCATCATCCTTGGACATAGTCCTAAAGTGATAGGGATTGATTCTCCCATAATCAATCTGGTGGCTTCGGTCCTTGAGAATGTGGTAGGATTGCATCGTCCTTGGACTTAGTCCTAAAGTGATAGGGACTGATTCTCCCGTAATCAATCCGGTAACTTCGGTTGTCGAGAATGTGTTGGGATTGTATCATCCCTGGACTTTAAGTCCAAAAGTGATCCAAAGACTTTTTTTCTTTGAGTTGTGGATTGCAGGTTGTAGCTACTAATGATGATGATGACGTACTGATCGAAAGATCAGATGTTGCTGATGATGATGATGTTCTCTGATCGAAAGATCAGAAGTTGCTGATGATGATGATGTTCTTTGATTAAAAGATCAGAATATGATGATGATGTTGTTGTTGATGATGATGATGTTCTCTGATCGAAAGATCAGAATATGATGATGATGATGTTTCTCTGATCGAAAGATCAGAAGTTGCTGCTGATGATGATGTTCTCTGATTAAAAGATTAGAATATAATGATGATGTTGTTGTTGATGATGATGATGTTCTCTGATCGAAAGATTAGAATATGATGATGATGATGTTTTCTGATTGAAAGATCAGAAGTTGCTTATGATTATGATGTTGCTGCTGATGATGATGTTTTCTGATCGAAAGATCAGAATGCGATGATGATGATGATGTTTCTGATCGAAAGATCAGAATGTGATGATGATGAGATCCTGATGATGATGATGCCATATTATCAAAGTATGATGATGATGACAGATCAGAATATGATGATGAGTTGATGATGTTTCTGATTAAAAGATCAGAGGCTGATGATAATGATGATTCTGATTGAAAGATTAGAGTATGATGATGAGGATATTTTGATGATGATGATGTTGATGTTTTGATGATGTTTCTGATCAAAAGATCAGAGTATGATGATGATGTTGTTGCCGATCGAAAGGCCAAAGTGCTGAAGAAGATGTTGCTGATCGAAAGGTCAAAGTGTTGAAGATGATGTTGCTAATCGAAAGGTTAAAGTGTTGAAGATGATGTTGCTACTGATTGAAGAGTCAAGATACTGAAGATGTTGCTGATCGAAGCAGTCAAAGTACTGATGATGTTGAATACTAAAGATTGAAGATGAAGACTACATGATGTTGAAAAGCTTCCAATGATTTATAGATGTATCACCCTGATGATGTTGATGATTTCCTATATCTCTCTCCTATTATTGTTGTTGTTGATGTTTTTATAGAATACCCTTCTCGTTAAGGGGGAGTGTTGAAATATTGTAACTTCAAAGAATATTCCATATGTATTTCTTTGTGGTCCTCGATGGTCCTACCAAGAGAACCACTTGTATTACTTTGTACCTCGATGCTTCTAATCGAAAGAACTAATAAGAGTCATGAGGCAGTCCCCTCTAATTGTAAAGGTGGGTCATTAGCACCCCAGTGTGGTTACTTGAGCCTACATGTGTAACTCGAGCCTACATGATTAACTCAAGCCTACATGACAGATGAGTTAACTTAAGTGAACGGATGAATATAAATAGAGGTGTAGTGCTCCTCATTTGTAACACACACTCTCACTTGAGTATCGCACTTGTGGAGGAGATAAGTAGCTGGAGAAGGAGGAGGATCAGGTTTTTGATCTCCTTGTTGGTTTTACCTTTTTACCTTTTTGGGGCATCTATATCGAGGAAGCTTTTGCTGGGTTTTTCCCTTTAGGGTTTTCCCAGGATAAATCTGTGTTGTTCTTGTGATACTGTTTCTTTCAGTGATCCTGTTTATATGCTTTTGTTATGAAAAATGAAATTATATACTGATGTCTTAGCTAAGCATATGCAAATTCAACAGTAGCCAGTGGCAACAGAGAAGCCTATTTTACTAGTTAAGCCACTAGCCAAAATACATGCTTACAAAAAGAAAATCAAGACACCTATGAAAGAAATCCAGCTACCTCCTCAGACCGTGCAGTTACAAGGGGAGATTGAGACATTGCAGCATGAAGTTTTGGATCTGAAATGCCGCCTTACTGTGCTGAAGGAGGACAGGCACACATGGGAAGAAGAGAAGAAAAAGATGCCGAAGTGAATTGATGAATTAAATGACTATAGCACCCTCAAGGATAGATCACCCACTGCTTTGGTGATCAAATATATTCCTGACATGTCCCTAAAGGACCTGGAAATCACTCAATTCAAGGAGGCCAATCAAGAGCTAAAGGAAAAGATCATTGCTAAGCAAAGTGAATACCCCGCTGAAGAGATTAGGACACTTAAAGAGAAGGTATCTAGGTTTGAGGAAAGGGTCATAGGTCGAATTCCCCTCCAAGGGGCTAAATATTTTCTATGGTATGTAGTGATAAAGGATATTCCCTCATTAGGAAAGCATTTCGTCATGGTGGCTGAGCATAAATAGGCTGCTATGGTAGCAAGCAGAAGATGTAAATCCTTCTAGGAAATTATAGCACAACGGCTTAGGGAGGAGGCCTAGAAGGTGATTGTTGTTCTGAACTCATACTCGAGGGAAGAACTAATTTCCCTAGGGATTACTGATAGGATATTAGTTCTAGTGGAAGCAAGGAGGATGACCACAAAGCACAACATGTTGCAGAATGAACTTACTAGGATTGACATTATTCAATAAGGGGTAGAAAAGTTCAACAAATTGTTCCAGCCCCTATTTCAGAAAGGGTTTCCTGAGTTTTGGGGTCCAGAGGGGAAGTTGATCCCTCAGAGAAAATATGTCGAACTGCTGAACCAAGAAAGACTAAACCATGCAAAGTTTGAGGGTATGAATGGTGGGGTAAAGGGAGAGGTAATCATCAATAAAGTTAGTGAAGAATTTGAGCTGCTATCTTAATTCAGGACTGTCAAATTAGATCTCGCTGCTATTGGCCATAGCCCCCTGATTAACCTTGATGTTCTTCTAAAGGATCTATTTGAGATGGCCACCCCTACAAATCAGCAGTGGAAATATATACACAGAATGATCAATCATCAGCCTAGAAGGTCCACCAGTAGTTGAGTCAACCACAATCTATTAAAAATATGCTCGGAGTTGTCGTTTTCATCAAGAAAGCCAAAAAGCCTCAGATGTCGAGATTTCCCTTTTTGATTGGTCATGCGCAGCACAGTGTGCCTTCTCAAAATGTTTTGTGGGCATGACGCATATTCCACGTTAGAGTTTGTTAGGATTTAGGACTTACTTCAGGTTTGATTCCCGCAATATAACTAATGTTTATGCCCTGTTTCAAGATACGTCTCGGGGGTAAATTGCAGTATAAATGTAACCTCTAAAAAGGAGGAAGGGTTCGAATTTCATTTTTTAAGCCTATGTGCTTGGATTATAGCTTTGTAAACTTTCTTGGAAGTGTTAATGAAAAGTGTTTCTTTGAGTTTCTGAGATTCATCACAGTGTTCATATTCAGTTTGTGTTTCCTATTTGTGTCATTTTCATATGTGTAAATTCTACTAATGCTTTCTAGTTGTATGTGAGGAATTCATTTTATTAAGCACTCCTTTCATCAGATATAACATTCGTAATGTGTCTGTAATGATTGTTGTGGAATTCATCCTTGTTAGATGCTCCATTTTTGTCATGACCCTTATTATTGTTTCTACTAAAGGTGTTTTCAAGAGATTCATCCATAGATATCTGCCTCTTGCTGCACTGTACTTTTTCTCCTTTCTCCTATAAACTCTTGAAGATAATTGACTAAATATTACACTCACTTTTCCTTAGATTACAAAAGGAAAACCACTGCTCATTATTGGCTGTAATATCCTTGAATGATTCATACTGTGACTCCATTTCCCAATGGTATTTGATATCCATCTGTCTTACAATCTTTAAATGTACAAATAAATTTGTTCCCTATAAGAAATCTAGCCTTCTGAAAGCTTTCTTAAATCCAAAAGTATATGTGAATGTTCCTGTGACAAAGAGAGAGCCCTATATGACTGTAAAGGCTAGATTGCAACCTAAAGGTTGGTTTGAAATGGTTACCCTAGTGATTCTCCTGCCACAACCATATGAAAATTATTGGGTGATAACAGGTACCCTATCCTCAGTGAACATAATATTATTTTATGTTTATTTTGGTAACTCTCCTAAAAGGTAGGGCAAGAAGGATGACCCTTCTAGAAGACTTATCAATATTACAAATTCAAGTCCTAAGCTATCATTATGTGTGTCTTGAAAAGATAAAATTGGAGATTTGATTCATTGATTGTCCCAGGGCTTGTTGTTGCTCCTTGTCTTGGCGTCTAGGGCTTGTTATTGCTCCTTGGCTTGACGTCGAGGTTTCTGTGTTGCTCATTGGCTTGATGTTTAAAGTTCTTGTTGATGCTAAAGTATGTTTTTTATTGGGCTGCTACCACGGGGTCTTCACTTAGTGAAACCATGCCATAACATGTTCATTTGTGGCATATGAAACAATACCCCTATTTTCAAAAAATATTGGAAAATACCTCCCAAAATCACTTTTTTAACCCCCTCCCAATATGCATTCCCAATTTAAAAAACCCCTATTTTCACTGTATATTGCATGTATCAATTTTTTCATTTACATTTTTTATACCCCTTTAGATTTCTACATAGTATATTGACATGATACTCTACATTCATTCTTTTCCCTCACCATGCAAAATAATTATTCATAAGTGTGTAGGGTTCCTTAACAATGAACTAAGGCTACTACCTCTATGGTATTTCTCCTCTTTGTTCAATAAAATGAACTTTATGACCCCCCCCCACACAAAGATATGCACTCCTTTCCTTGATCTATGGGATATGAGACCTTCTCAAGAGACTAGCCACCCCTTGTTGAAATACCTAGCACATGATACTGGTGGAAATAAGGAGAACAAGAGAAGAAAATAATAATCCTCCTCATTTATTATGATGCACTTCGAGTGGACATGCATGGACCATGAAGAATATGAGTAAATGACCCATATTTGCCTCTCAGTTTTTTGGTATAATCCACTACAGCCTTTTCCATAGGGTGTTCACTATTAGCCTGCATGATAGTATGTTAGTAGAAATTTTGAGTTCCTTACTTCTTCTACAAAAAAACCTTACTATTTAGTATTTTTCTTTGACCATAATATTAATGGATTGTGATCAATCCTCTCTAAGTTGCATTTAGAAAAATCAAACAATCTTAGACAAGTGTAAATCTTATATTAGTTGTGTGACCATCCACATGAAATAGTATTACAGTGACATTCTTAAAAAAATGGATTCTGAACAATCCAAGCCTAAACTTTAATTCACTTCTTTATTAAACAGAGTACGGAGATCACATACCTCAGACATTGTGGAACAGCCTAAAGAACAACCTACCTTGTCACCTGAAACCTTGCAGTTTTGCTTCCAGTCACCCTAAATCCTAATGATTACCTAGAAGGCTGATTTCTATCACCCAGTACTACCATGCCTGAGCTCCTTGGTAATCTAGTTTGTGTAACAGATGTCAAACAATGTGTTTAGCTAACAATTCCTAAAATGAAGAACATAACATTTGTAGGACATAAGGACTTTCCTGAAGATCTTAAATAAAGTTTTTAAGAGGACCCCCCACCACACACACACACACTATGAGCCATGCTGTTAATTTGAAAATAAAATTCAACTAAACATTTTATTATATAGACTCACATCATCTTCTTCATCCACTATCATGTCATGCCCACGCCGTATATGACGATCAAGTAAACTTAACAATCTTACAATAGTGTCCACTGGGGCCAGATGTAAATTATTTCTTGAATGTGCAGACGTGATTTCATTTGCAAGAAGTTTTATTTCAGAAAGAGGAATCCATGCAGCCTCCTCTTCACCTTCATCTTCTCCAGGAATTTCTTCTCTCTCAAGATAATCATCCAACATTTCACAGAAGCATGCAACAGTGCCATCTACAAATATAACATTGCAACCCATGATCCAAATGTTAACAAGTTGGCGTGAAAACAAGGAAATTTTAATAAAACCATGTTTCATTATAGCAAACCTTGATGATCGTGAACTTTCGACTTGCCCCTATCTACCACTTCTCCAATTGTGTCTTTTCTTATCATTTTGGACTTTCTTGCAGACATGGGTGTTTGCATGTTCTGAAATTCATAATCACTTTCAAAAATTTAGAAGCAAAATATCCTATTCATTACAAATTTTCTTGCCACAAAGAACTGTATAGCTAATTACTATAAGAACTATCACCTTCATTCCTTATCACTATATTTCACTATTTCTATTACTCTATTAATTGAATTATATTTTATGCCATCTTACAAGTATTTGAAGGTGTTCATGTATGCCTCAAACCACCCTCAAAGACAAAAATATTTACCTACTATGATAAAGTCTATAATATCCTTGACCTTGGCTAAGACTGATCAGAAAAGAAACATTACGAAAGAAGACTGAAATAATTTCAAAATGAAGCCACTGTAATGAACCATGAAATTTTACCATAGCAAGAAGGGAAGTCAAATGATATCAACAAATCAATGTTCAAATAACTATTAGAGAACAACAACAAAAAATCAAACCTTTCACTTGAGAGAAATTATCATATCAACTATCATATCTGCATAAGGCCAGTTGCTATGCATTTCAAATGTTTTGAAGGCTCAATTTTGTTTTTCCCATTCAAGTCAACAAAATTAAATGGGAAAAATAAAAAAACTCCATGTTAGGACAAATATCCCGAGGTTATTTTGTAACATACAATGCAAAGGGTATGAATGTAAAACATAAGGAAATAGAGAGAGGCACCTGCATTAGTAGCCCTCCATCACGTAGTGTGTGTATTTTGGCTTCAACTTCTGATTGGTTAAGCCTTAGTCTATAGCTGCCTGGTCCTCCCCTTACCATTTCAATCTACAAATAAAGATGAAATTCCATATACAAATAGAGCTTATGTTATTCCATTGTGAAATAACATCTGTTATTCCACTTTGAAATAATAAACTAATTAGCAAAACAGATAGAACTGACTGTCAACTTTTAAAGGAATGCATACCGTATATTTGATCCCTTCAATGTTGAGAGACACTACAGAGTTTACCAAAGAGATATTCTGCATTTCAAAAACATACATTAATACAAATTTACAAGATTAAAAGGGTCACAATGTCACATAATACATGTCTCTGACAAATTTCCCTCTATAAAGGTACAAGCTATACTGTAAATGTAATAATTTCCTTCCATAAAGGTACAAGCTTTACACAACCTACCTTGGGAGGGATTTGTCCTTTCTCAAGATACCCAATATATTCAGAAACGATTGCGGCACTCATCATTGATGCTTTCTGATATAAAATGAGCATGTTAGAGCTCAATATCGGGTAAATGATAAACAAATGCAATAACAGGACATACTAGTCCCTCACGGTTTTACAAAACTTGAACTGATTCAAAGGCTTACATAGAGTGCTCCTCCAACCATTGAAAGATACCAAGGTGGCCTCTCTTCTCTAACATGCATTGCAATTTGACTGTCAAGCCAACCTGTATGAATCTTGTTTTCTCTATATTCCACATCCTGTAAAAAATGAACACCCATCTTTCACACAGCTCTATAATAAACAATACAATCGTATAACAGTGTAAAAATTTCCCCACATGATTTACTTGGAACCAGACCTAAGAAAGTTTCATAGCACGATGTATTGTTAATGTTGCATATATAAAATTATTAACATACATGGAGAAGGTCAACTGTGTAGTCAACATTAGTACGAATCTCTCCTCAAATATGAATTTCCTTCAGTCCAAGTACCATATTAGCTATGGCCAAAGCTCGAGATTCTCCAAAAGCAAACACATGACCTGAAAATCATAACTATTTGTTATGAAAAATACATACCTTTAACAGAAACAATTATTAAGCCACTGGAAAATAAATGTGTACATACCAAACTGAGAATCTGAAAACTTGTGGATTCCTCCTCCTGACTGCAATGAACATGAAAAGCAAATGAGTTTATTTTAGTCAAAATCATGTTACAAATTTCAACACTTTCAGGATTTAGGTATGGCATGGTAATCTTAGTATTTTGGGGAAACTTTGACAGCTACATTATCTTAAATCCATGATTCATGAATGTGCAAATGGAAACCAGAGGATGTGATGCAATAGCTAGTTAAAGGAATCACATGGCACATGAAGAATTGTTTTTCCCACTTTTCACTGTATGTGATTGAAGTTGGAATCTTGCCACTAAGGAAAGCAAAGACTAATAACCCTGCTATAGAGAAGGGCATGAAGTAGATGAATTTATACATATCCTACCAATTTGTAGAGAGCTTTTGCATCACAAAGTCATTGCAATGACCCACTACTTCCTGTCCCATATGGAGTTCCATGAGGCAAGAGCATGCTCCATGTATTTGGAGGGTGAGATGCAAGAGAAAATATGAAATAGAAATTCAAGTTATATTATGTACAAAGAGAGGTCAATACCTTAATAGAGAAATATGCCCATACATTTGGCTTGATTTTAAAGTTGAGTTCCTGCAAATATTTCACAAATACAAGACAAATTTCAAGCACAAAATAACTATCCACAAAAGGTATCTATGTTTTAATTTCTAAAAAAAAAATTCCAATTTATTTCCACCCTAATATCTCTCTATAAGTGTCCTTAATAACATTGTTTCATACCTACACTTTTCCACTGGTAGGCTTAAAACCATCATCAAGATCTTCACTTGTCACACGGGCTACTACACAATGTCCTTTTGGTCTGACAGATTCTGCCAATTCAAAATCAAATGGACTAGATGTCACCGCTGTCTTCCGCTAAGAATCATAGCCTGTTCCTCCTTGATTTCCATAAAATCGTCTTATTTCTAGGGCATACGAACACCAAGAATATCAGCGCATAGTAGGTTTCCATCAATGTCGTCATAATAGAATATCAACAAAGATAATTCAACCTGAAACCTTACTAAGTGCATACCAGGAATCTGCCAAAGAGGAATGCCCATGCCTATAACAACTTGGGCTGTAGGTAAGTTCATTTCAGCCATCCACTCTGTAATAGGATGCTCAACCTACGAAGGCATGTCAACTTAATAAAGTAACCATTCTATTCAACTCAAGACAACTACAAATTCAAATCCAACATTATTAGTTCCATGCTCATAATGCTTATTGAAGCAAATTCTATATACCTGTAAATGAGGATTCAGTTCTAAAAAATAATACTCACCAGAGTCCATGCTATAAAGATACTCAACAGTTGCAGCCCCAATATAGTTTACACACTTTGCAAGTCTCTGTGCACCCTTCTCTAATTGCTTCATAGTTTTAGGTGGAGAAACTGTAATTGGACCCTCTTCTATAATCTACAAATAAAAAAGAACTGACATCCTTAACAAAAATTGCATACCCAGTGCTTAGTAGTAATGCTGAAATAATGTTCATTTAGTGATAGTGGGAACATGCTTCCTTATTCTATATGTATATATGTCAGTGCAATAGAGAGTCCACTGCGTCCTGAGAGTAACACAGTATTCAACACAGTGCTTAAGATGTCCAACTTGACAGGAAATAAAAAATACATTAACATCATATTCCATCTAATCTATTTCACTGAAAAACATAATTCACATAAGACAAATGGAGAGAAATCCCATCCTTTTGGTGCCTTCTTTGAACACTGCAGTCACGACTATGCAAAGCTGCCACATTTCCTTGCTGGTCACAAAGTAGCTGCACTTCTAGATGTCAACTCTGTAGAGGCAGAGTTATGTATGTTACCAATGTGTTATAGAAGCATTAACTGCTCATGAATAAACATAAAAGTAGGCCCAGAGTAAACTTTTCCACCTCTTGTCTCATACAGGATTAGACATAACAATAGAGAAAAACCTATGCTTCACTCACTACAAAATATCGTAAATCAATAACCATTTCCACTTCAATAATGAATACCATTATAAGTGATGTGTACGCAACAACTGAAATGTCATCCAAGTTCCATTATCAGCCATTCATTATTTCTTGAATTATTTTAGTACCTGAGATGCAACCTTCATGATAAATATCGGTGAACCTAGAAACTCTCCCTGTACTTGCTTAAATAGGGCTCTGACTTCTTCATCATTATGAACCTACATAGAGAACATTGATTTTCCAAGACCTAATCAGATGCATTATCCAATTAAATCTAGCTAACATATATAATATATTTATAAAGTAAGATGCTCTGCAATTACACTTTCTAGATTTTTTCCATAAAGATATTAGAAAAAGGCTAGGCCATAGCATGGCTGAACACATGAGGAAATAAAAGCTTCATAGCCCAAATGATGCAATTGTTATAAGTTAATGCCCATTTTATATTCCGGTTGACAGCATCGACATATCAACAAAGCCACATGAACATCGCCACATCAGTAGATGACTTTGTGCTTAAGATAAACTTTAGGAAATTAGTTCAGTAGATCTAAAGCATCCATACAGTTTGCAAGAACTTCAATGAGTTAGAATAGGATTCTATACATGCAATGTTCAAACTAGTTAATGTACTGCAGATAAAATTATATAGCTCTATGATATGACTGCAATCTTAGCAAAATCCCAACACAACCTAAGAGGAAAGGACCTAGAATAGATATAAGAGAGGGACCAATTTCAAACATTGATCCTTATAAAATACATATGAGACATCTAGTTTGAATTCAAAATACTTCAATTGTAGGGTACAAAGAATGACACAAGCCAGCCTTTGGAGTCAAAAAGATGAATGAGTGAGAGTTTTTAACAGACATTTTAATCTTTGCCAATAAGGACCACGGTTCCTTTTAAGGACTGTTGAATTGGTAATTATGCTATGCAGGTATACTGATGTGCCTTTCAACTCTCTTAAGAAAATGTGCATGCTACTTTGTAGATGGAATCCCAAGGAACTAAGCAACTAAGCAACTAACTACATGAGGGATTAACCCATCATGTCTGTAATGGGAATACAATGTGATACTTGTGATATAAATAGACATGGGTAAATTGATGAACATTTTGATACAACTGATTGGTAGTAGAACACGCCACATGGTAGATAGATGCCACAAAACATCTTATGAACTTCTAATATTCTGGAGCTAAAGCTTATATCCATCTTGGCTGAAGATCAAGGATGTTATCAATATTTTTCTTGACAAGTATGGTAATTGTTCTTATTATATAACAGGCTAAGAATATTGAAAATAGATTTTAGCATCTGGCATATAGGACAACCCTTCTTCAAAGTGGGGGAAGAGATTCTGAACCCTGTATACCTAGAACGCCCAACACATATCTTATAAATTATCAGTCCTTGTGAATCCTAACCATAGCAGTGCTAGATAAGCATTGTCACATAAGGCTATGAAGTAAAATTCATGACCACATGTGTGGGTATCTCTGGGTTGATGAAGCTTCCTAGAGGATTAGTTCAAAGTCCAGATTGTGTTGTCCTATTTCTATACTTTCTCATCATCATTACAGTCTGTTCTTGGGTTACTTGTCATTGGGGCTACCTATTTCAAGGTTGTGGGCATAAACATTTTCCCCAGATTTCAGTATATAGTTTCCACGTATAAAACTATAGGAAGCACTTTGAGATCCATATTTGTATTTCCTTTTTCATAGTTAAATTATATTTCCTTTCTTTACATGATCTATTTAAATTTTTGTTCCAAGAATGAACTACTTGTTCAAGCAGAATTAGTAGAGTTTTACAACAAGTATCAATGGATCTATTATGAGAGGTGATGAAGTAAACCTGCCATACAAATCTCATAATAGTGGTGAAATTGTAAAGCCTAGATTAATTAGAACATTTATATTAGAAACCAAAATTGAAAACTGTTAGAATAATCAACCCATAGTTTACCCACTTACACATTAATTCATTTATTTTTGTCTTATTTGCCTAGTTCATGTGTCCCACCTTGTGCAAGTTGCTAATTGCCTATCCATAGAGGTCAAACTTGCCATATCTGACTCATGTAGCACTTGGGAAAGCATTAGGAATCAAATTTGATTTATTCCTGGCCTCCTAGGTGCCTATCTGCTTTTTCTGCTTTATTGCCTGCTTTTTTAGTGTTTTAAGGCACATGGGAAAGCTAGACTAGGTGAGGTGAACTTGTTTTTTGTCCTACACATCCTCCTCTCTTTTATCCATTCAAAAGCATGTATGAGCTGCCATTCCACCACTCTTTATCTTGCCTATGCCTTTTTTCCAATTCGTTAGCTCCATGACAGATTTGGGATCCAGCTTTTACACCTATGGGGGATTTGCTTATTTTTGGTAAGCCTGCTTTATGCTAGATTTGGATTCTTCCTCATGCATTGAATTTATTCATGTATTCTATTTATTCAGAAGCCTATGATATTATAGGGTTGGCTATTGTACACTCAGTTAATATAATTTTGTGTTACAGCTCCATATTCAGTCTCCATTGTTAGCAATTTTGCATGATCAATTGATAATTGTTGTGGGTAAAATTAATATACTGCTGGCCTGAATTTATACATGGTATCAGAGCCATTGTAGGTTGTTACTCTCCTTCAAAAATTGTTTTGCAGGTTCGACATCAAGACTGGGAGCCTTCTACTGACAGCCGGGACAGATTTTCTAAAGCTATGGATTCACAGAAAACTATCTTGACTCCCTTCAACTATTTTGAATGGAAAGCAGAGATGGAGATCTTGTTGAGAGCGAAAGGCCTCTACAGGGTGACTATGGATACAGAAGCAGAGCCCAATGCTGCTGCAGAGAAGATCAAATGGCATAATCGGAGAGATGAGGCCTATGGCCTCCTATGTCTCAGTATTTCCCAAGACCTCCTTTTCCATCTTGATGGATTAACTTCACCGGATCAAGTATGGGAGAAGATTTCTGATCTTTTTGGAAAGACAGATGAGATGAGGGGACATCAG
>LPNX010491584.1:626402-639119 GCA_001517045.1 Pseudotsuga menziesii
GGCCAAACATTTGCCACCAAAGTACTGGGCTGAAGCTATCAACTGTGCAGCCTATATTCAGAATAGGGTGCCTCACAAACAGCTTGATGGCATGACTCCCTTCGAAGCATGGAGTGGGCACAAGCCAGATGTGACCCATTTCAGGATTTTTGGCTCAAAGGCTTGGGCTAGGATTCCAACAGAGAAGAGGAAGGCTTTTCAGCCCCAAAGCCAAGAGTGTCTTTTTGTTGGATACTTTGAAGATTCAAAAGGGTAAAAGTTGATAAATTTGAGCACAAACAAAGCCTTCATTGAAAGGTGTGTTCAGTTTGAAGAAGAACCCCTTGCAGCAGTGGAAGTTGGTGAAGCCTCTTCACCACCTGAACCTCAAGAAGTAAGTAAAGAGTTTGTTGAACATGCTGATTCTGATTTTTCTAATGGAGATGAGTTTATTTTAGACCCAAACAGCCCCACAAGGCCTAAATTGGCAGCCAAGATGCTACATGCAGCAGGAGAGCTAGCTGGGGATCCCAATGACCCAAGGAGGACTAGATCACAATTTGAGAGTGGTCTATGCATGAAGGACCCTATGTTTGCTGAAAAATGCTATTTGATGGTGGAGTCTGATCCTCAAACATATGAATAAGTATCAGGAGATCCAATATGGCAAGTTTCCATGAAGGAGGAGTTCAGCTCACTCCAGAAGAGCAACACATGGGAGCTAGTGGATCTTCCTCCAGGAAGAAAGTTAGTCCAGTGTAAGTGGGTCTATAAGACCAAGTTTTCTGCTGATGGTTCACCACTGAAGTACAAGGCTATATTGGTAGCTAAAGGCTACTCACAAGTTCATGGAATCGATTACAATGAGACCTTTTCCCCAGTGGCAAAGATGGATTCCATCAGGCTAGCTCTAGCCATTGCAGCCTCAAGGCAATGGGAGGTACATCATATGGATGTAAAATGTGCCTTCCTGAATGGAGATCTCACTGAGGAGATATATATGCAGCAGCCTCAAGTTTTTTCTACTAACCCTTCTCTTGTGTGCAAGTTGAGAAAGTCATTGTATGGGCTAAAGCAAGCCCCCAGGGCTTGGTATGCCAAGATAGATAGCTTCTTGCTATCTCTGAATTTTGTTCGGTGCAAATAAGATCCCAATGTATATTTGAAGTCTGTTAATGGTTCATTAATGATCATTGTGTTATATGTTTATGACCTCCTCATTACATGAAGCTCACAGGCTGAGATTGCTTCCTTAAAAGGAGCTATGAACCAAGCCTTCTCCATGACAGATTTGGGGCTCTTAAGTCAATTTCTGGGGCTTGAGATTGCTCAAAACAAAGCTGGAATAAAGGTGCACCAGTCCAAGTATGCCTTGGATTTGCTGATCAAATTCAGAATGCAAGACTTCAAAGCAAGCAAAACTCCTTTCCTTTCAGGAGTGAAGCTGGAGGAAGATGATTCTCCACCGATGGTAAACAATACACTGTATAGACAATTGATTGGATGTTTATTGTATTTGACACATAATCGACCTGATATTTGTTATATAGTAAGTGTGGATTCTAGATACATGGATCAGCCTCATGAGATCCATTGGAAAGCAGCCAAAAGGATCCTTAACTTTGTTCAGGGAACAAGGACACATGGGATCTTCTATAAAGCAAAATCTGATCTTGATTTGATTGGATTTACTGACAGTGATTGGGTAGGTGATAGCACAGATAGAAAGTCCACTTCAGGGTATGTGTTCATGCTTGCAGAAGGGCCAATCAGCTGGTCAAGCAAGAAACAGAGTGCCTTTGCACTCTCATCTACAGAAGCTGAGTACAAAGGAGTTGTTAATGCAACAACTCAGTGTTTATGGTTGCAGGGTTTACTTGGAGAGTGTGGTTTCGAACCTGAGTACTCAACTACCATCTACTGTGATAACCAGAGTACCATTCGAATCTGCAAAGATCCAGTTCAGAAGCAGAGAACCAAACACATTGAGATTCACATGCACTACATCAGAGAACTTGTGCATGATGGCACCATTCACCTACTCTTCTGTTCATCTTCAGAACAAGTAGCTGATATCTTCACCAAAGCATTTTGTGAGAAGACCTTCAGCAATCTCAAATCACTGCTGGGGATTTCTGATCATGCTATAAAGGCATGAGTGGAGACAAGATTCTACAATTTTGTTTTACAGTCCATGTTTAAGGGAGGATTTTCCCAAGTTAGTTTTGCCTCTTTCCTTGGTTGTATGGACTTGCAGTATGTAAAAGGGTGACTAAGCCTTGTTTTTAGGCCCTATATTTTTTATTTATTACTCATAAAGTCAGGATTAAGGGGGGGTGTTAGAATAATCAACCCATATTTTACCCACTTAGACATTAATTCATTTATTTTTGTCTTATTTGCCTAGTTCATGTGTCCCACCTTGTGCAAGTTGCTAATTGCCTATCCATAGAGGTCAAACTTTCCATATCTGACTCATGTAGCACTTGGGAAATCCTTAGGAATCAAATCTACTTTATTCCTGGCCTCCTAGGCGCCTAGCTTCTTTTTCTGCTTTATTGCCTGCTTTTTCAGTGTTTTAAGGCACATGGGAAAGCTAGACTAGGTGAGGTGAACTTGTTTTTTGTCCTACACATCCTCCTCTCTTTTCTCCATGAAAAAGCATGTATGAGCTGCCATTCCACCACTCTTTATCTTGCCTATGCCTTTTTTCCAATTCGTGAGCTCCATGACAGATTTGGGATCCAGCTTTTACACCTATGGGGGATTTGCTTATTTTTGGTAAGCCTGCTTTATGCTAGATTTGGATGCTTCCTCATGCGTTCGATTTCTTCATGTATTATATTTATTCAGCAGCCTATGATATTATAGGGTTGGCTATTGTACACTTAGTTAATATAATTTTGTGTTACAGCTCCATATTCAGTCTCCATTGTTAGCAATTTTGCATGATCAATTGATAATTGTTGTGGGTAAAATTAATCTACTGCTGGCCTGAATTTCTACAAAAACTCCTAGAAATACCAAAAAAACATAGCCAAGGCTTCAGCCATCTTCAACAACAAAGTAACACCTGGTGAATGCAACAAAGTAACAAAAGCTACTGAATCATTGGCTGATCCAAAAATGGAAGAACAAAAGCTACAGAGCGTGACTGCACTAGTGCTGCCTTCTCCAAAGAAGCAATATGTTTCAAATTTAGCTTCAAGGAAAGTCAATTCAATCAACATACCTCCTATCAAGGCTTATGATGCACAAAAGGGTGAGGCTGAGCAATATGAATACAAGTCAAAGGGAATCAGGGTGAATAAATCTTGTGTGACCCCAACAAAGAAAAATAACAGAGCCCTTAGGAAAGATCATGGGAAGTCTGGCTCAGAGAAGTTTATCCAATTTAAAATTTGAGTTCTCCATTAGAAATATCAGAGGTGAAGAACCAGTGAAGAACATATCTCTTTCAATCTATGCCCACTCTCCATGGTTTGGCTTCTTAGGAACTTGACACATTTTTGTTTGAATTTGATGTCTTATGTCTAGTTATGATTTTTTTTCTGATGCACAGAAGTTGAATTTTCTTCTTGCCACATTGAAGAATGCAAGAAACAACACTGAGATGGCTCATGGGACTTGGAGGTCAAACCATTCATACATGGAAAGAAATTAAACAAGATTTCCACCAAAAGTACCAAGACTATCGAAACTCTAAATACCTTTGGGAGGATAATTCATGATGTAACAATGAAAAAATGAATATCTAGAAGATTGTGTAGAAATATTTCAATATAATTTGCAAATATCTAGACATAATAATTTGGACAAAGAAACTCAAAGAAAAATTATGATTAGAGGATTAAAATATGAATATAGTGTTGAAGGTGAGTTGTCATTGATGTCAACAAGAGAGATCTATGTTAATAATATCAAGCAAAGTAGCATTACAGTTTTTAGAAGTAAACTGATGATGTGGTAGAAGAATCATTTGATGATAAAGATGTGGATGTTGAAAAGGAAGTGTACAAGATTAGTAGTGCTAATGAAGATAATATGACCACTATCAAAATTTGGTTTTTACAATCAAGTGTGACAAGATCAAACCTTGCAATCAACTGTATTCTATATGGAAATAAAGAGTTCAATAACTAGAATATTTAGGTATTATTGTCAAGAAGCAATGATTGTCTAAATAATTTCAACATTAGAATAATGATTCATTACTAGAAGAGAATGAAATGACTACAGGAAACAAGATTTGGTACTACTGAAATCAAAGAGACATAACTATAGGAACTCAAAGTTTTGCTAATCGCATAGTGTGGACAAGACTCACTCTAACTACCAAAATATACTACTAAGTGCTACCTTCGCAATATATGTCCGAATAACACTAGGATTATAACCAAGGCCTAGACCATGCCAAGAATTATCTAGTGCATAATTAAGGTTGTAAAAGGTGATCATCCCAAGTGGCAGGCTGCCTAGTTTCCATAGCTGTCTGTCCTTGTTCTAAGATAAAAATCATCACACAATAGTCATTTTTAGACAAAACCAAATGCTAATGTCACTTCATTGCAGAAACCACAAATAAAGCACCAGGAAACCAAAAGCAAAATGTCAATGTATACTTACCAGGTTTTTCCATTTATGATAGATCCTTGTCATGTCCTTCTTTTTCCATTCTTGCAAGTCAAATATATTCATGCCATATGCCCATGTACATGAATTTGGGTCAAAGTCCCTCACAATAAGAGGATTTGAGAAATTCAGAGAAATTCAGAGGATTTGGATAGTTGCAGAGTTCAAAGGTCTTGACCCCACCTTTCTCAGACTGCCATGGTACTCTTTTTGTGGGTGCTTTTTCTACAGGGAAAGGAAGGGCCAAGTAATAGGCCTGCCACAATGTTCGATTCATTATGCAAAATTTCAAAATGTGTAGATATCATCATTGCAATCTTATCTCTACAATCCAGAAAGAGTTATTGAAAGAAAGAACCGAATAGGGAAAACACAATCTCTTCTTTAACCTCATCTCTTTACTATTCAAAAGGCCCATAAACGATAAAGAGTGTTTCATAGAAAAGTCAAATTTTGTAACTAACACAATGTATTAACAATAGTCTCACCTGGAAATGCAGATGGTTTATAGTTGCAAAAGTTCCTAGGCTATTGTAGCCCAGACGAAAAGATGGGTTGTCAACCTCAGTATCCAAATGTAAAGCTAACAGTAAGCTATCATGGTCAATGCATTGGGGTAAGCAGTCCAACACTCTTGGCATGAGGAGCACATGCCCATGTTCAATTAGACTCACCTGCATGAGAATAAAGGTGATCGATTAACATAATCTTTTAACATTCAAAACACCTCAAACCCTGCATAAAAGGTATTGCCATCATCGTTAATTTCACTTACATTGATAGAAACCACGTTTGGGCTATCCAAGACAGAGGCCTTTTCCAAGTAATGAACTTTGTCTTCCTCACTTTCTTCAAAACGGAAGAGAACCTCTTCCTGGCCTACTTCGGTGAAGTTGAATTTATTGGGGTCAAAGTCTTGCTGCATCTTGTCCACTCGAAATTCAGTGGGGCATTTCTTAAGATGGTGCCCTTCATTCAGCTGAGCAATGAAACCATAATCACCGGGTATGACCTAAAATCATTTCCACAGTGTTTGGGGATATAATCTATATCAAACCTTGTCTTTATAAATATACCCCCAAAACCATACCAAACTGGAACAGTTGAACATACCTTAAATATAGAATCAGTTGTTCAAAAAGAATATTCTACAAAGGGTATTCTTCAAACAGCTGATAATTGGAAAAATGGTTGTAACATAAGTCCAACCTTTATGTCACAAGTAGTGACATCATAGCGGAGCAAACCCCTCTGCATCCTTTCCTCCCACTGCCAAGTTACCATGGAAAATATATAAGTAATGGTATATGTTCCTTTAAAATAAATATCCTTAGTGGTATTTTCCCCACAAAACCAGAATAAAGAAATGATTCTCACCTGCCCAAGTAGCAGAGTATCAAGGGAAGGGCATGTGCTCATTGAAGGAAACATTCTGGTTGTAAATAAACTTATGCTTATCAGGAAACATTCTGGCTGTAAGTACACTTATGCTTATCAGGGATTGGGTGAAAAACCCTTCCTTATCTCACCTCACACATTCTTATTGAAACAATAATTGCTCTTCACCTTGTGAAAATCCAGTTGAAAAGTATCAGACACAAATTCCTGAGAAAACAGTAAATGTTGAAAAGTATCAGAAAAACAATAGATACTGGCAACAACTCTACAATTTTAATGATTCAAAAGTTAGGGTTTTCTTGTCTATAAAACTGTGGAAGAAATGAACATGGTGTATCCTAGCTCTTTCAGAAGAACACCATAACAAAAGATAACCAATCATTCTCTAGACCTTTACCTTGAGAGATTGCTCCTTTGCTGCTCAAATCCAATAGAAGATGGCACACAACTGTCAAGGACTGAACATGAAGACTCATCCCCTCCCAAAAGCATAGAAGGCCTCTCAGAAAAAGCCATTATGAGAAAAAGTAATCTAGGACTACCATCCTAAAAAAAGAGGACAATGCATGGACAATGTGCATACTGCGATCATTGTTATAACAGGTACCTTGATTCAAGGAACATTTGAAGGGGGTAACCAACACTTTTAGATTTGCAAAATAAAATTCTCGAAGTCCAATCCATTCTACCATGCAATTAAGTGAAACTAAACTGGGCTCCATAACAAACCAGTGCAAGGCCTCCAATGCTATTACTTGACGTGATTCACTTTTAACATTGAAGGCTACATCGTGGCACCGCACACCCAACATGATTTACCAAAATATAACTCGGGACAACTGATTGAACAATGCCAGCCTCTAAACCCACTAGTTTGAAGTCACTTTTTCTAACAAATAAATGAGAAGTATAACCAAGGAAACCTAGAGCTTCTACCGTTCATGCATAGAAAAAATATTTCATCAGAGATCTTCAACTTTTCATGTGACTCTTTACTTGGATCTTCAACTTTTCATGTGACTCTTTACTTGGATCTTCAACTTTTCATTCACCATAAGGCATTTTTCATCAGAGATTAAACACAGTATAGCTTACCTCCAAGAATGCTATGCAGTGGCTCTCCAATGTGCCTCCTCCAACACTGCTATGCACCAGAGAAACCCACCACAAACCCACGACCAGAAAATGGTGAAAAAATGCCCTCATTTTCCAGAAAACACGATGGTGAAAACCCAAGGACCAACACAAATACCACTGCTACGATTTGAAAAAATGCCCTCGTTATCTAGCCAGAAAACACGATGGAGAAAACCCACAGAAAACCCAAGGACCAACATGCCCTTGTTATCCAGAAAACCCAGAAAAACTATGGATAAAACCATAGGAAAACCCTATGCAACATATGCAGGGTGCACGTAGACCACAAGCAGACACAGGGTGCTCATAGGCTTGGAGCACTGGTGAAGGGTGTGGGCAGGAATGTGGAATTAAATATCCCCCAGCATATTGGATATTTAAATAGTTTAAAAAAAACCCTTTTTACCCCTAATATACCACCAATATATTGCCTTTTAATTTTTTAATTTTAACCCCCCCAATATGAACGGACGTGATATCATATTGGTCCCTAGGTGACGCCCCTGTGGCCGCTACCTAGCCTTTATTACAACTACTATTTATGAGCAAGCTATGGACTCCTCTCATCCTACTAGGGCTTCCTTGATTGAACTGTGACCTATGTGGATTGTTTGGACTAAGTGGTGACCTTTGTAGGCTAATAGGATTTGATTCGTGACCTGTGTTGATCTCCTTGGACTAGGTCATGACTGTTGGAACCCCAAGGACTGGGTCGTAACCATTTGGAATCCCTTAGGGTTGGGTCATGATTGTTTGGAAGTCCTTAGGTTGGGCCATGAATATTCGAATCCCCTAGGGCATGGACGTGACTATTGTAAGTCTTCTAAAAAATCCATGACCTATCTGGAGCCTAGTAAGGGTTGTTGTGACATGTATTAAGCCTACTAGGACTGTCGTGACTGGTTGAAAGTGCCTTGAGGACTGTTAAGGGTCCCAAGCCTGTGTATGAAGGTACCATGACCAACTGTGGGTTACTAAGGGTGTCGTGAGGGTGTGTAAATGTGTTGGAAGCCTAATTCTGTACTGCTTGACTAGGCCATGATCTGTTACTATGGATGGAATTCTGTGTGAGGTCTAGTATGTGGGTCACTACCCTTTATTAGAATAATTATGCAACTAATGAAACCCTTGATTTGATGCCTCTTGTAGCAGGGATTTCTCCCTTGCTACAGGGTAGGAATGGCTACCTTCCGTCTATAGGATGGAAGGGTAGGTTCCTGCAGGCAAAATGGAAGAAAATTGGACAAAACATAAACGAAAGGAAATGGACAAGAAAGAAATGGAATGGCTGGAAACCCCTCTGTAAATACTGTTAGCATTATCTCCAGCAACCTGCAAACAATATGTTAGAAATCAAAATACCTGCAAAACAAGTTAGAAACAAACCTGCAAACAAAAATGGGTTAGGAAAAACTACAAAAACTAAAGCAAATACAAGAAAAGAACACTGGTATACCTTCTCTTTGGTGAAATGGGCCACCATGCCCTGGCTTGGAGAAGCACCTCTCTTGGATGGGGGAGCTATGGCTCAATGGAGATGGAGGAGAGGGAGTGTGGGTGGCTTGAGAGATAAAGGGTTTCAAGGCATCCACGGACAGCATAACAATATGCAAGGGAGAAGTGTTTTGAGAGTGACCCCCACCCCTCTATTTATAGTTTTTTTGGGGCTTTTTAGGGTTTTAAGCCCCTGGTTGGGGCTTTAGCCCATTTTTTGGGCTTTTAGCCCCTTTTGCCCTATCTTTAGCTCCTTTTGGGGTTTTTAGCTCCTTTGAGGGGTTTTAGCCCCTTTTTGGAGGCTTTAGCCCCTAGGAGAACTATTTAGGCTCTTTTTTGGGGTTTTTAAGCCCTTTTGCTCATTCTTAAGCCTTTTTGAGGGTGTGGGGGTCCAACGGGGTGAAATGAGGGTCGTATATGGGTGTCCTTGGGTGGTGTAGGCCATGTAGAGCTGAGTGAGGGATTTTTTGGGTTAACAGATTGCCCCCTGATGTGTGAGGGTAGGAGCTCATCATATGGCCGATGGACATCATAGGATTTGTTGTGGAGAGGTGGTGCTTCCGAGGCTAGGGCATGGTGGATTTTGGTTTTTGTATTAATATGGTTCCCATCAATGGGTGAGATACAAATAATGTGTGACATGTATATGGATGAGGCGGGCATCCCCATGCTCGTGACAATGTCAAAAGAATAATGTGATCTATGCTCTATAATACAAGAGTCGATCATATACATCTGATGATACAATAATGGTTTCCTAAATTAGAGGTTGAATACAATACTGATCTGAAGAACTGCTACATTGGACCTATGGCATTCTCATGGAATGTTATATCTTCATGACTGATAGCTTCCTGGATCTGGAATGGTACATAACTATATGGAATCACTGATGGAGAGTCTGAGTCTCTGTGGTACAAGTATGCTGCATCAATCATAAATCTATATAGAAGCGTTATTGGGGCTTCTGAACACTGTCTCCAACGCAACCTGGAAATCACAAGGGACATAAACCTATTTACGTCTCTTGAATAGACTCATCAATGTGCTAGAGCCAGGTGACATCCAGGGTATTTGACCAAATACTGCACAAACTAATACCCTATACGAATCTCAACAGTGCGATGATGTAGCTGGAGTCGAGAACGTGAGAAACAACCATCCCGAGAGGCACTAAGGACTCCTCTCAAGTGGTCCAAGGAACTCATCAATGAGGTTTAATGAAACCAAGATATAGGGACCTCTGGGTCTATCCTCTGGAATATGTGTGTTGTTGTCAATAGCAGGAGACCTGCCCCTAGTCAAGGCAATGGTGTTTCCTTGAACCGACGTGCGAGGGAGATAACTGAAAGATGTGAGACAATCTGCGGACTGACCCACTAAATGGGGGGGGGAGGGGAAAGAGTTGAACAGGGGCAGGGGGAGTGTAGTAGACTCAAAATTCCTTTGTTCAGAGTATGACGGTAGGGTGGACCAGGAAACAAATGAAACTGACTCATGGGAATGGGATCATAGCTGTGATACCAGGAATGTCACTGCAGATGGGAAATACTTGGGGGAGGTAGATACTTTTGATATTGATGGGATCCAAGGAAGACACATTGCAGAGTACTCTGAAAAAAGGAGACCCAAAGGGGGAATGCTACCAAACTATTTTTTGTGGGGTGATGTCTAGAGACACCGTTGTGGTACGATCTCATGGATTTTTGGTGAGCCTGAGAAGGTAAATTCTCGATGGTGCTTTCAATTTTAAAGAGTCTGAAAGAAAGAAGAAGACTCCAGTGGGGGCTCTTTTTCATTGGTAGTCTCGTGTGCTTGAAAAAGGATAACAATATACATAGGAGAGCTCGCCTATACTTTGGGGGATGAGATACTTCTTTACCATTGGTAGTCCAATCAGGATGGAAAAGGTTAAACCTATACTGACTGGACGGTCATTCAGATACTTTTACGAGCATGAATGAAACCAAGTTTGCTCAACAATATTTTCTTGATGAGAAGGCTGGAAAAGAGCTTAACGACAACCTGTGGTGAGATTTTTCGTAAAGTGCGACCCCTCTGCCCGAGAAAGAATAAAAGTATGTAGAGGGGAATGGTCTTGGCTTGAATATGCCAAGGTGTTCCTTTTCATTTGATGGTCTACATAGTCTGCAAAAAGAAGTAAATGAGATGATGTAGATTCCCTTTCCTATCCTTTAACGAGCATGAAAGGAAGCAGCTACGCTTGGCGATCTTTTCATTGTTTTTAGGAGTCAGAAAAGAGCTTAAACAAAACTCTAGTATGGTCAACCGATTGCGGTGGCACAGGTGGTGCCCGATGTCAGGACGGTGGATAGTGGTCCAAAGGTCATCCGCGTAGTATGGATGGAGCAGGTGGCTCTCAAACATACCAATACATGCATAGGATAAATCATGGTAGAGGAATGCAAACTGAGGTGGCTCTCGGACAGAGGTCACTGAGAGATGTGTGTGAGTTGTGGTGGACGGACTTGACTACATGTGATGTGAGTGCAAGTTCGGAGGCAGTTAAATGCCAAATACATGCAAAAGAAATACTTCGTCTTCTGGGCAATGGTCCGGAGATCCACATAAGGTGCGGTGGATGAAGTAAACGGTTATATGCTAAAAATAAAAATGATGTTCCTTAATGGGTGGTGGCTCGAGAACCCACATGAGTAGCGGTAGGCAAGTGTAATGCAAGTACAAGTCCGTAGACACTTGCATCACCATGCTGTGGCTCATGAATTGAGGTAAATTCCAGGAAGTGGTCCTGAAAATTACTTATTAAACATGAGACGATGGTCTCCTTAGAAGATAGAGGACGGAATTTGAGCCCAGAGGTGTGAGAGGTGTCTCAAACAGGCTCCGGGTGACTTTGATTAGTAGTTGATGGTGTTTCCCCTGAATTGTGCTAAAAAACATTGAAAAACAAGAAAAGAAAATGAAGCAACTCATTGGTGATGTTAAGCGTAAAATATCTTGAGGTAGAGCCCATTGTAGGGGTTCTCCAAGAGTTATCCATCAGAGTCAATAAGGGTGTATGCCCCTTAATTTTCTGAGAAGAAGGTCATTGGCAAGGTGGGGTGACAGAATCTGGTCTTTTATGGGAAGAACCGATTCCACACTATGGTTTAAAGGGAATGGGGTAAAACCGGAGGTGGTCTTATAGATCTCTCTGTCATCGTGTAAGAGGTTCCACTATAGATCAAGTGGATCTTCCATAGCTGACGAGATGTAATGGCAACTAGTGCTAGAGATCATGTAAATGGTATTGGTTGTGGTTTTTGTGGCCTTGTCCCTAGTCTCTATTGGAGGAAGAGGGGCAGGCCTGGAGACAAGAGGATTCTTTGACGGACCTGGAGGTAGGTGCAACATCATCTCAATTGGATGGACATGAGTTAACACATCTTGGGGCCTTAGAGGTAGAGTAGGTGGTTCAAGGTACCACACAGGATCTTCCAATGTGAAATCCTGTAGATTGCGGGTTGCCAAGACAGACTTACTCATGATCTCGGATGGTAGGAAAAGGAAAGGGAGAAGGAAAAGGAAAATGATCATGTCACAACTACATTTCGACCAAAAATCCGACGGCCATATTGTCGGATTTTCGACACTTCCCTATCGCATGTACAACACTATGATTTTTTTTAAGCATCAGTGGATTGTCATCGGTTATCCGACACCTTTTGGAATCCGTCGGTTCACCAATGAAACCCGTCGCTTAACCGACGGATTATGAAAACGTAAGCATTGGTTAAGAGACGGCGACGAATTTTTTTTAAAAACATTTACACCTACAGGCCGTCGCTTCTATAGCATGGCCGTCGGTTCACCAAAGAAAACCGTCTCTTAACCGATGGATTATGAAAACTTAAATGTCGGTTAAGCGATGGTATTGAATTTTAAAAAAAAAAATCACCTACAGGCCGTCGCTTAACCGACGGCTATAAGTGTTTTAAAAAAAAATACAAATGCCAGATTACTGGAGACACACCTTGATGTTTATATAGATTGTGAAATTACTACAATAAAGCGAATGTTGCTAACAAAGTGCCCAGAAACAAATATCAGTAAGCT
>LPNX010491604.1:3035-20248 GCA_001517045.1 Pseudotsuga menziesii
TACTATTGCAAATTCCAGAATTATCTTTTTTAATTGTTTCTATTCCAAAGTAGGTTTTCCTGGTACGAAGTTTGTATGTATTCTTGTTATGAACAACATTAGAGAAGGGCAGGCAAGGTCTACAAGTTTTTAACCTCAGTCTTATCACAGTAAGCATGCCCTTCTTAGCATCATAGTAAGAAAAATACACTCTTTTTCTCTTGCCGGCCTCATTTTCCCCTTTTTTTGACCGTATAAAACCAACAGAAAAACAGGCAAGTCAGTTAATAGTTCCAGCACTAGACGAGACTACAGACTAGAGTTAAAAATGGTTGAATTTTTTTCTAAACACTTTTGCCAATAGGTTTTTGGAAATGCAAAGAATTCAATTTTTGTTGTAAACATGGTTTTCTGATTTTTTTAAATAAAACTTCCTTCGATTGTTATTAGAAAAACAAGATGTACAGAGTTCTATTAAAAAAAAGTGGGTTGCATAGCTGCATACACAGCCACCGATAACTAGCAACAACACGGTGAACAAAACAAAAGCGTTGCAAATGTGGTCATCTACCTGCAAAATTGCTCAGAAGATGGGAATTCCGGCACGGTAGGAAAGCTAGACCAAGCAGTGTCATGTATTGTTTTCATAACCAGTTGCCACAACGATTTTAAACTATATTATGAACATAGTCTTTTCACCTTTTCCATACCAGTATAATACATGCTAAATAAAGATTTCTTCTGCATAGAGAACTTGTTTTTTATAATTCCAAATCAAAATTATTTAAGCAAACATAGATTACTCACCGATTTGGGGCATTCTATTGGCCTTAGCATGACCTCTGCAAACCCTCCTCTACCTCTGTAAACCCTCCTCTGTGTGACCTCTGTAAACCCTCCTCTGCCTATGCAAATGGCCTCCATCTGCGTGACCTCTTCAAATCCTCGTATGCCTCTACAAAGCCTCCTCTACATGACATATGTGGCCCTTTACTCTACGAGCTCTATCCCATTTGCAAAAAAAAATGTATCCTTTTGATTTTTGGTAAGTTTAACAAGAAAAATCCATGCGCTGTCGGAAGTAACCATCGGATTTTGGATTGAAATGTAGTAGTGCAAACACCTTCTGTTGAGTTTCTGACCAGAAGAATTTTTCTTTTGCTCCTCCCTTGGTGACTTGACTCAAGGGACAAGTGATATGATAGAATCCCAACACGAACCTGCAGTAGAAATTAGCAAGACCTCGAAAGCTGTGAAGCTCTGTTAGAGTAGTTGGGGATGGCCAATCTCGAATGACTTGGATCTTGGTTGGATCCACATGTACCCCATACTCATCAATAACGTATCCTAGATACTGAACCTAGTTCATGCCAAAAGTGCACTTGTCCAAATTGGCAGACAACTTGTGTTGCCTTAGTGTTTGGAGGACCTGTCGGATGTGGTGGAGGTGCTCTTCCCAAGTCTGGATGAATATCAGGATGTCATCCAAGTACACTACTACAAATGAGTTGGTGAATGGCCGCAAGATGTCATTCATCACTCTCATGAAGGTTGCAGGAGCATTCGTCAGCCCGAAAGGCATGACCAACCATTTGAAAAGGCCATCCTTGGCTTTGAAGGAAGTATTCCACACATCGGTTGGTTCGATCGGTACCTAGTGATACCCAAAATTTAAGTCGATCTTGCTAAAATATTTCTCCCCTTTAAGCTGGTCCAATAGGTCATCAATATATGGGATCAAGTACCTATTTTGGACAGTGATCTTGTTCAGTTCCTGATAGTCAATACAAAGTCTCCAAGTCCCATCTTTCTTCTGTACCAACACGATCAAGCTCCCACAGGGCGATGAACTTGGTCGAATGTGACCCTTCTGTAACAGCTCCTAAATTTTCCTCTTGATTTCATCATTCTCCAGAACAGAGCGTCAATATATTGGTCCATTGGGAAGCAGTGCACCTAGGGTCAGATCAATGGGGTGCTTGACCTGACAGTGCAGAGGAACCCCTATGGGTGAGGTGAATATGTCCTAGTACTCCTCCACGACCTTGTACATTTATTGTTGTTGTGCGGATGGACCCTTTCTGGAGGTCATGGCCATGATCTTCTTCTTTCCCTGAGGGCGGATCATCAAGAAAACAAATTTCCCGGTTTTGGAAATGAGCTTACTGAGTGGGGATCTTATGGAACTCGCACCACTTTCCCACTCCCTTCTTCAGCTTTGTAGTGTTTTTCTTTGCTTACGGCTTTATCAAGTTGTCTTGAGTCACCATGCCTTGGTTGTGTCCTTGGTTCTACGATTTGGGGGCACCTTTTGCTTGCTTCTGATTCACAAATCCAAAGTCTCGCTATTTCTGTTTGAATTTTTGCTCAATTTTGGCAGCATATCGGTAAGTCATACCAAGCGAGGAGATGTCGAGGAACTCCATTTCCTCTTGAATTTATCTGTGCAGACAAGTGCGGTACTTCAGCACCAAATGTTTCTTTGAATATTTGATACCCAACTTGGTGTGTAGGGTATGGAACAGATTCATCATCTCATGCACATCTTGATCTCTTTGTTGCCGCAACGTAGTCCATTGTATGTACTTGTCCTCATAGCTCCCCACAGGATAATATTGTCCCTTTATGGCATATCGAAATGAATTCCAAGTTGTTACGGCCGAGAACAGATATGGTTCCTCCTTATCCTTTCTCTCACGGTAGGTTTCCCACCAGTCCTTGACATGGGGGGCAGCTTTGAGTAGTGAAAAGGTAATCTTTTCCCAATCAAAAAAGTCTTGAACTGAGAAATATCCATTTAATAGATTCAACCATCTATCTATGGCATCTGCATCTATTTAGCCATCAAATATGGGAATACCGAAGTTTACTTGTACCTTAAAAGGGGTTGCCCCTCTAGAGTGGCTGCTAGATGCAGATGCGCCGCCAGTGAGAAGTCGTTGAAGTATCTGGGCGAAGTTATCCATCATCACATTCCTTTGTTTTTCAAGGACCTCCTCGAGCAACATTTTGATAGGATATTCTGCACCCTCATCTTTATTTTCGTCCCCCATGGGAGGACGTCGAGATTTGTGAGGCTAATATTGTGAAGGTTCAACCAGATCGAGCCCTAACTCTTTATACCCTGCCCTCGTTGGGGACATGCAAAGAAGGATCAAGAAAGAGCAGAATGCTCTGATACCACTGATTTGAATTTATGCAGGAACACAACAGAATACAAAAATAACCATGGAAACAAATATGCAGTGAAAATAATAGTTCATTTCATTAATAAAAAAACTGAAACTTGTTTACATACAGAATGGAAATAAACTAGCTAGAGTGCTGGTAGCTTATATCTGAGAAGAGATGTGGCGGCTACATGCCTCTAAACTCTGTTTTACAATGAGGCTCAAAGGCCTATATATTATTGAGAAATAATGGAAACCCTACACATCCAAAAACCTAACCCTAGGAGGTGAAACACCAGAATGTGGGCCCCGTTGGGTAACTTGGTACACCAATTTCTCGAGGTCGTAAATTTGGCATACTACCTCCGTTTGATGCGCATGATACATCGTTAGAAAGATATTTTCAAGGAATACATCCATAAATAGAAAATATTGAGTCTGGAATGGAAACATATTTGCTTGACCATTCGATGCTGAAAAAATGTCGTTTAGGGCCTCAAAATGGCTCCAAACGTTTAGGACCCGAAAACTGCCAAAAATAGTAAATTGTGCTACAATTAAGGAAACTAGAAAACTGAAAGAAACAATGGTGGGGGTCCAAGTGGAATAGATGGGTGGCCACCAATATCCTCCTGGATTGTCTTCCTTTTTCCACTCCTGGGGGTGGTGTATTTCTTTGAAGGTGACTTTCCTTTACCTTCTGGCTGTAGGCCTGTTTCAAACTCATTCCATAATAAAAAATATTCCCATGATACATTTCTCCTTTGCAGCAATTCTTGGACAAAGAGATGTATTAGGCCATGGTGAGATAACCTTGCTGCGATTTTAGTGGGCTGGGCCTTTACCTGGTGTGCTATCTTGGTTAAGCTCTTGTGGAGGAAGAAGGGTAGGTTTAAAGGGCTTCTTCCTGTAAAATGGTTCATCAGCCTGAAGTGATATATCATTTCCCTATTGTACATGCCGTCACAAGTTATAAACACCAAAATTGCTTTTAATAATTGATGCGACCTCTTTTTAAGCTAGGTGTATGGAACACTTTTCTTCCATACTACATTTCTATGTTCAGGTTTTAAATATGATCTGAACTCCACATTTTTAGTAATGGTGGTCTTAAACCACTTCTCCCTAGTTCTTGGGAGTTTTTTCACTTCTGCAATTAGGGTTTCATCCACAGTAACTCTTCCTTGCTTATCAGTGCCTTGGAGCAATCAAAAGAAAGGGAAAATGTTTCTGCAACCTGCTGGTGTGAACCTTAGATTTTCTCACAAAACCTGTAACAACATGCATCTTTGAAGAATTGGCAAACTTCTAGATGTGATTCTAGGTAGATGATGTCTCCTAGTTCCTGCCTGAGAGAAGGTCCTCCTTTCTTCATCTCTGAACTTTGTTTTTTAGTACCTGCAAAAATCGAAATTCAAATTCTGTGAAGGAGGTTAGCAGGATGGTTTTCAGAGATGGCCTCGAGCAATTAGGATGCATGCGACAAATGAGAGGTGTACTGAGGGTATGGCGCTGATTTTGAGGGGTTAACCACTTGATTGGTACTCAAATGAGATGATGGTATATTCTGGTGATATCCACAGGATAGCCATCCTAGTAATCATTTTAATTTGAACTTGGTGTTACGTGGAGGTTTACTGTAGTCATGGGACAAATGGAGGGTAGGCTAGGGCTTTGATTTCCATCAATCATCTCAAATCAATAATGACCTCTTAGCCATCAACTCATTCTTTATTGTAGTTCCCTAGTCTTTTAGGTGGTTAATCGTGCTAAATTATGACATGCCTCATGCTGACGAGTTTGATTTTAATGGACCGATAATTGTTTTCCCTTTTCGGCCTTTTCGGTGGTTAAGAGAATATAGGGTTTAATTCGTTAACTGCTGAAATCTCGGCTTTTGATGGCTAATGAACCATCGATATGTTTGCCCAAGCCACCAAAAGTCTCATTCCTAGAATTTATTTAAAACAAAGTTTAATGCGCTTTTGGTGGTTTACTGTCTTCTTCGACCCATTGCTAAGCCGCCGAAACCAGGGCTTTTCTGTGGCTAATGAACTATTGGTAAGTTCTCCTAAGCCACCGAAAGTCCCTTTTTCCCAAAATTATAAAAAACGTGATTAATAGGATTTCGGTGGTTAATGTGTTCCTGATTCAAACCTTTAGCTGCCGAAAGCTAGGATTTTCGGTGGCTAATGAGCTGTTTGAAAGCTCGCCTAAGCCACCGAAAGCTAAAACTTTGAAATTGTTTTGAAAAACTGAGCACCAGATATTCCAACTTTGTTAGTCACCCAAACATTGTTCATAACATGACCTGAAATCTTCATCACTTATCAAAAAATAAATTATGTGAGTGGACTTATTGAAAATTGATTTATTTAGGATATAACACCAGGTATCAAATCTTACTTCTATGTAGCTCTGAGTCATTGTAAATATATTTTTTATGATAATTTATTTCACAAAAGGGAACGCTAAATTGTTATGCTGTGTTGTAAGGTGAATAATGAGTGTAGTTATTATGCTAATTTAGCTTGAATTTTTGGTGTGAATAATGTGTTGGTTTTAGTCCTCTCGAGAAGAGCCAAGAGATGTAGTTTTGCTTCTTTCCAATAGGTAGTTTTGCGATTCTTCTTAGGATAGTTTTGTAACTTGTTGCCATCCTCTTGATTCTTTCCAAAAGTTAGTATATTTCTTTCACTACAAATAGGCGATGCACTGCTTCGAAACTGTGATATCTATTCTCAACCCCCTTTTGTGACGAGTCAACAGGATATGGATGGGGGTGAGACTTCACCTTCATATTTTGAGACAAGAAAATTCGTAGCATTATAAATGTTTTATCATTTTGGGTAATGGGCATCTTATCCATAGAACACTCAAATAAATCAAACTCTTCATCATCACTTTGACTTTCCTAGTATACCTTATTCGATCTGTAGGTCATTTTATTTATCATCTAAAACATCTTCGGAATAAACATTCGTCTCTACATCATCATCCCAAGGTTCAAAATCTCTTTTATCCATCATGGTGTCCTCAAATTCATGCTCCTCAACTGGAGTGTGACCCACTAACTAGAATGTTGAACTTTGCTCTGATAAATCTGGATGTAAACATGTTTCATTTTTAGATAAAATTATATAAAATGTACATATTCAAATACATGAAATTTGTATAATAAAAATCAAGAAATACATGTCTGTTCAATTTAGCAAGTATGGGTCAAATAGAAAGAACATATCAAGCCTTCAACACCCACAAATGCCTTAGAGCCTTAGAAACTTGCCTACTATATATTAACATTTTATGATTTCCAATCGATAAATAGGAACTCGTATCTTGTTCTTAATGACGAAGAACAAGAGGCTGTAGCACAAATGGTAGCCTTTTGGGATGAAGAATTCAAGCTTTAATGTATATGTCTCGATGACTTTAACAAATATTTTCCAAACTTTGTTAGAGACTCGTGAACTCGAAGGATGAAATAGACTTAAAATATGAGTAAGCTTGTTCACTTTTTAGAAGTTCTACATGCCTAATGTAAACAATCAACAATCTATGAAAGGTATGCAGAGATGTGATGTAAATTTTTGTTGTATTTTCTCTTTTTTTCAACACTATTAGGAATCTACATGCTCAAGCATGGAACGTGAAGACATTTATTTCCAGGAATCCAATTCATCGATAAAACATCAGGTGTGGAAATCATTGAAGTTTTTATTATTATTTTTTGAACTGTGATTATTGTTCCTCTTTTGGTGGTTATTGAAATCAATCTATTTTCCAAAAAATTTGGAAATTAAAGAGGTTGGTAATTATATTTTTGAAACTAAAAGAAAATATGCAGAAAGAAATATACAATTCAAATAGTCTAAGTTTCCTTTCATTATGAATACATAATTTGAATACATAGATAGGATGTTTGGTAAGATATTCTTGACCTTTACACCTTTGTGTCCATAAAAAAAAATTGGTTTTAGTAATTTCTTAAATTTCCACTCTGTGTCCACAAACAAATTTTGTCTTAGTAATTTCTTAAATTTCCATTTTTTCTTACAAATTGTTCATTTAGAATTTTGCAAACCCCAAATTGCAAACCATTCAATAATTATACATCAAGATGCTTGTATGTAGTCAGATGCTTAGCATTAGCTTTAGGAAAGAATGGCTTCCGAATTCCAACATACCAGAGATAAAATTGAACTGTTAACTTACTCATGCTCAACATAATATGTGTAATCAATGACCCTATCCACTCCATGCCATCCATTCATTTATCCATCATTCCATCTATTAACATAGTTAAAATTGGAAAATTGAAGTGGAAATTTGGGATCCATCATTCCATCTATTAACATAGTTAAAATTGGAAGATTGAACTAGAAATTTGGGACTAAATGTGAATTTCAGTACTTTAAATTTGAATTTTTTGAATACTACAGAATTACATGTAAACTTTAGTACACTAATATTTAATATCTACTGAAATTTACAGCTAAACTTTAGTACACTAATATTTAACATTTATTGAAATTTGAATTAATTGTGATTTTTTAGAGAAATTTTAGTACTCTAGCTACTAAGTTTAACCTTATTTTTGTTATTTTTCTCTCTCCTCATTTCTTGTATGTGAAACCTCTAAACTTTGTTGTGTTTCCCACTTCTCGTTTTTGGTAACATAGGTAGTAAGAGCTTTGTCATTCTCCAAATTAATAGAGGAAAAATATAGATTCAACCAGTATCTTGGTTCTAAATTCATAGAGATTACCCTCAACCCATATGGCTCAACTTCCTACCAGTCAAATCACATGATAAAATTCTACTTTAAGATACTCATCTTGTAAAAATAAAAAATTGACGAGCTCTCTTCTCGTGGTACATCCTCCACAGAAGTATAGAATATCTCGGGCTTTATGGAAATCCAAGTATGTAAACAAAACAAAAAGGTCGGAGTCTTGGCTCTCAATTGCAAAGGCCACCCTCCTTGGAAAAATAAAGAATAATATAATTCATTATACAATGATATGAAACAAAATATTCCCTGGGTTATGACCCTTCTCATGTATTACAGAGAGAAAACTTATTTAACATCAAGAAATGGAATGGCTCTTCTCGAACTATCATAGAGAATAAACTTATCTTAACAACAAAACTGGGCATGATACCTTACTTAAACAATGCAGGAGCTATTGCGACATACCCTGATGATTCGGATGTCCCTCCATTCACATGCATAGGCTTACATTTTTCACCATCTCCTTCATTTCTGATTGTTTAGATAAGCACCCATAGATGGACCCAGGAACTTCCCTTTCTCCAATCCACGATATCGAGAAGACCAACCTCCCTCAAAACATGAAGTAAATAGAGAACCACCCCCCACTTTCTAATCTCAGACACCTTCCTCTTTGATGGAGTGCACTGGTCGGAAAAAAATTGAGGAGTCGGTTTCAAAGAAGTCACCCTAACCGTCGATAACCAACACCCTTATACAATTTTACAATAAATAGTTTTCAATTCAATCTCTTATGCATATACCATGTCATTTGTGACACTAAAGTCTAGTTAAGTTCTTCTTTTTATTTTTCCTTTTATAACATATAATATGTATTTATGCCATCAGTCAAAGGATTATAATTTCTAATTAGGAAATCATTTAGGAATAATCTTTTTTCCCATTCTTCTTCCTAGCGTATATTAAAAAGGGTTTGAATCCATGAAATTTCCCGCTTATTATAGTCACTTTCTAGTGTTAGGAATATTTGTGTGATTAGATGCTTTCCTAAGCTAGTAAATGACTAATGTTAAGTCGTATTTGCTTGAGTATATATGCTCATAGTCTATTTGTCTATAACTAGGTTTTCTTAGAACTTTTAGGTAGCTATAGACATTTCATCTTCATTAAGATTCCCAAGGCTTCACAAGCCTTCAACTCCTCCCCAGTGGATACTATTACCCCTCTTTTAAGTTGCATCACACATTCAATCTCCTATCTCTACTTTCATTATTTCATCATTTGAAACTTACATTACACATATGACATCACCATGCTTAACTAATGCATGGATTTACCATAAAATCACAACAATGCTTGAACTTTTGGCAGCAGAGCCTTGGCCTTGAGTTCCTCTCTAGGAACTAGTACACTCTTACATATTTTATCACATAGATTACAATAATAGGGGGTCAAGGGAAAGGGATGTTACATCCTCTCCCCCTTAAAGTAGCATCGTCCTCAGTGCTCTTATCTTTCACAACTTCACTGCTTTGTTTCAAAATTTAAGTTGTTCCCATGCAATCATACTTCAAATTTTAGTTACCTCAATTAGGTATTCCAGGATAGCCTTGTGCCTTGCAACTTTTAAAATATATTCAAGACTTTTATTTCTTACAATACCATCTTGCTATTTTTGTACTACTCTCAAAGAGTTCATTGGATGAATTTTGTTTTGTTCTTTTTGTTTTTGTCATCGAAGTTGAAATTGCACTTTAAGTCGCCAGGCCAGCTACTTTACATGAGCTAGGTTCTATTTTGTTGCTTATTTAATTGTTTTCTCAAGTTCAAATTTAAAAAGGATATTTTCCTTTATGATGTTGCGACTTTAATTATTTGTTCAAGTTCAAATGTAAAAATAATGTTTTTCTTTATGATGATTATGCTTGATTTGTTTAATGCATTGAGTCACGAGATAATACATAGTTAAGAGAGTAGATTCTTAACATATAAGTAATTACTAAGAATCTATATTATTCTTTATTTAATACTATGAATGACCCTGGTAAAAGAATGATAATTAATTTGAACTAATGTCTTGTTGCATAATAAAAATTGTTATATAGTGTTATGAGACTTGGGTAATTTGACAAATAATAAAAATTGTTATATAGTGTTATGAGACTTGGGTAATTTGACTAATGCTAGGATTAAAGCTTAATCTTGGCATTCTCTTTATCAAATACTTCTAAATATTTTGGGAAAACCTATCAAATGGGTAAACAATTTTCTAAAACTTATTTTTGACATTTAGCTATTTAACGTTTTAGAAAATTGTTTAGCGAGGGTTTAGCGAGGGTAAACAATTTTCTAAAACTTATTTTTGACGTTTAGCGAGGGTTTTTGCAGCTCGGCGAGGGTTTTCGCAACTCGCAGGATCGTGCTTCCACAGATTTCTGTTGGGATGGCTGCGATTGTGCTCCCTCGTGGTTCTGATCGTCTCCATAACCGACCCTTCTCTCCGTCACTGATCAGTGATTTATGTCTTGGGTTTTACGATGGGAGAGCGAGGGTATTTGCAGCTCGGCAAAGGTTTTCGCAGCTCGCTGGATGGCGTTTCCACAGATTTTTGTTGGGATGGCTGTGTTTGTGCTCCCTCGTGGTACTGATCGTCTTCATAACCGGTATTTCACTACCTTCTCTTATCCGTTTTGACTCCAGGTAGATAAAGTCTTTGTTTCTCCTTTTGGTCGGATTCTGGGGAAATCTGTCATAACCTTTTTCACTTTAACTCTTTCGTTCCTGCGTTTCTTTTTTTCTTGGACAGACCCTTCTCTCCGTCACTGCTAAGTGGTTTTTGTCTTGGGTTTTACTGTTTGTCTTGATTTTTCCATTAGTTGCACCTGACAACTGGAGTCCCTCCTCTTCCGAGGACCAGTACAAACCAGTTTAAAAGAAGTGGGAACTATTCATTTTCTGTCTCGGCGGATTTGGCCATCTTTGAACAGTTATCCTGTTTTTGGTAGTGTCTGTCGGGCTGCAGCTAGTTTAGGGTTTGAATTTTAAATTTTGTCTTCGTTTTTTTTTCTCTCGGACTAAACCCTAAGGGATAATGTGGACAGAGAGTTTCTTTTTTCTTTGACAGGGGTTTTATCTAGTTGACCGAGCTTGGTAGTGGGCTGGTTTTTAATTTTGGGGTTGCCTTCGCTGTTTCCGTCGGACTCTTTAGGGTTTGCTTTTAATTTTCGCTCATGGATTGTGGGTTTGCCCTAATTCCTTTTGGTATTTTATTGGAATCTATGGCACTGGATGTGGATTGTTATTGCGCTTGAGCTGTAAGGTTTTGCGCTTCAAGCGGATTCTTTGGCCCATTGATAAAGGACTGTTATTGTATATTCTGGGAATCGACTGTTTGCTTTATTGTGGTCGCTCCTTTGGAATCTTTGGCACTGAATATGGACTGTTTTGGATTTGCGTTTGCGTTGTCAGTTTCTTGGTGACAGTATATATTTTGGCTTACGCCGGTCTGATTTCAGGATTTGGGATTTCATCTGTCTCTATAAATTATTGGTTGCCTTTTCAGTGTTGATGCGATTTCTGAATTCATTATTAAATATTATAATTGGCATCTAATATCTGCATCTATCTTTTAGGTTTAGATTGTATGGGATACTATTGATTGTGGTACCTGGCACCCTGGATTATCATTTGATTCACCTGGCATAGTTGATCTGATCTCTGTAGGTTTTTGCATGAGGATTGTTTGTTATTGAATGGAGTTTTATACTTGGTGGCTAGTATTTGCTTCTGGTTCACATGAATATATCTGTCCTACTATTTTATATAGATGTTGCATATCAGAAGGTTTTGATTGTCCACTATAGATCTTATTTCTATGATATCGATATGATTATCTGATCTGTTTTCAGCCCTTCTCCTCTATTGTATTGTCTGATTAGTTTGAGGTGCTGAACTATTTTATTGGACTGACTTAGATTTCTTGATTGTATTGTTATATAGGGACCTGTCTGTCCTCCTTTTTATCTTTGCTATATCTGAGTCCTCTTACTGAATTACTGTTACAAAACCTATTTTCCTTTTCCCAAAGCCCGGGGTTTGAACCAGTGGTCTGCTTTTTGATTGAGTCCTCTTACTGAATTACTATTACAAAACCTATTTTCCTTTGCCCAAAGCCTGGGGATTGAACCAGTGGTCTGATTTTTTATTGAGTATATTGATAAGTTTTAGGGACTGTCTTCTGGGTAGCTTTCCCCTTGGTTATGATGGTGGAGACCCATGATGGGTCTCCTGACCCTAGTTTGGACCATGGCCCTGCCCGATATCAAAGGCAAAGGAAGGCAAAGGCATACAAAAGTTTGGAAGGAAAACTACGTTATGTGGTTGGTCGGGATATTTATATGGATAGGGTGGATGCTTTGAGTCATCGGGCTTTAATTGGCAGGTTGGAATATGCCTCCATGGAGAAAAAAGATTGGGTTTCTTTGGCTTCTGAGTATTGGAAACCATTTCTAACCTATGTTCCTTCTATCAGCCTGTTGGTCCGGGGATGGATAGTTTTTGTCTTCTTAGAGGACTCACATGCCTCTGAGGTATTAAGCCGTCTATGGAGGGTTGGCAATGTTTCTTTAGTGCTTGATCGTTGGCATGTAAAATTCGACCCAGTAAGAGAAAGAGTAAAAAAATGCCATCTGTGGGCTATCCTCCCAGGACTTCCTTTCCCGCTCTAGAATCGTTCTCTTTTGGAAGGTGTTGGAAACACTATAGGCCGGTTTGTGGCTCGAGAAGATGATTTTATGAAAAAATTTGATAAAAGGAAGGCTAAAATTCTTGTTGAACTTGATATCACTAAAGGCCTCCCAGCTGAAATTGAGATTCTCTGTCATGAACGCTTGTTTATACAACGCTTGGATTTTCAGCGTATTCCCTTTAGGTGCAATGTTTGCAGAGAGACTGGTCATTTACGCTGTGAATGTCCTTTCATTTGTAGAGGGGTTGTCAAGCGCTCCTTAAATGATTCATTTATTAAATCCCCTATTTTATCTCCCTCATAGGATTGTACTACTCCGGTACAAAATTTCTCCTCTCATGGTCATTTAAAAAATACTATTTCTCTATATGGGGAGGTATCAGATCTCGACCTGGATATCATTGATTCAGTGATTAGTAGTAAAAAATCTCCTTTGCCCTCTGACTTCACTCCCTCCCTTCCTCCCCCTAAGGATCCTAACTGGTTGGATCCTCCCTTGTTTGACTCATTAATTCAGGAGCATTCCCCATCCACCTATGTTCCTTGTCCCCCCTCAGCTCCAATACAATCTGGAGCTACAAATGATGCCCCGAGCATTTCTGTTCCCCCTCCTACCCCATCATCAGACATCTCCCCTATACCTCTATTTATTGAGGCTAACTTCCCCCCTCTTTCCACTTCTGGGAAGACTAGGCCCCAATCTTCTGGTTCGGCCCCTATTAGCCCTGTAGTTTCTCCTTCCTAATTTGTCGATCCTTCTTTGAAAAAATCTTTAAGTATTTTCTCTGATAAGACACCTCTCTCCCCCTTGGTTCTCTCCCTTGATTCAATTCGCTTTGAGAATGTTACTATTAGGAGGAATAAAAAGTCTTCTAAGCCCCTCCATGATTCTACTAATCCACTCTAGGCTCCTTACACTCCCCTTTCTTAGAGATTAAAAGCTACTGAGTGTTCTCTTACTTCAACCTCCCATCGGGTCCTTAGAGCTTCAACCCTTGACTCTTCAGTTTCCTAATGTGCATCCTTTCTCTGAATATTCGTGGCCTAGGGAGTCTGGCCAAGCAAAAAAGCCTCCATCATCTGCTGTCATCTCTCTCTCCTGATGTTGTCCTTTTACAAGAAATTATGACTAGTCCTTATCCTGCATTATATGCCTTTTCTAAGCTTTTCTCGGGCTAGGAGTTTTGTGCTCTGAGTTCAAATGGCCTCTCTGGAGGCATTCTCTCTGGCTGGAATCCTAAAATCATTAAATGCAAAGCCTTCCATACTGTTGCTGGTATTCTGCTAAAAGCCTCGGTCAGGGGATCTTCCCTAAACCTCTCAATTTTAAACTGCTATGGTCCCTACCTTAATTGTGTTTCTTTATGGGAAGCTGCAACTTCGGGAGGTCTTCTTTCTATGCCTAATCTCATCTTAGCAGGGGATATAAATCGTACTTTGAATGCATCCAAAATCTGGGGATCTAAAGCCCTTTCAGATCCTTTGGGTCCTTATTTTTCGAGTCTTTTCTCTGATCACAAATTAGTGGATGTTGCTCCTCCCTGTGTGGGTCCGACTTGGAGGAATGGGAGGATGGGAGAAGAAGGTATTTCTAAAAGACTAGATCATTTTTTGTTGTCAGAACAGTTGATCAGCTCTCTGCCAAAGTATAGAGCCTGGGTACACAGAAGTGGGATTTCTGACCACTTTCCTATTGTCTTGGAGTGGATAGGCCAACATAATCACATAGCTTATCCATTTAAACTTAATCATACTTGGTTAGATAATGAATAATTTTTTCAAATGGTTCGCTCTGAATGGTCTAATTTTCAACCGGACCCCTCTCAGGATGCCATGCATGATCTCTGCTATAGACTCCGCCTCCTAAAAGATAAGGTTAAATCTTGGACTAAAGCTCAAGCTATAAAAATGAAGGATAAGTCTGCTGCTTTGGAAGAGGAAATTAGCTCTCTTCTCCTCTCATATGAGTCAGCTATTCTTAGCCATGAACATCATCTTAAGCTGTGCTCTCTAAAAGAAGCTCTACAAAAATTGTCTGATCATGAAATTTCTTCTACAAGACTTAAAAGCAGAATTACATGGGCTCTTAAGGGGGATGCTAATACCAAGTATTTTCATGCTGTGGCTACAGCTCAAAAAAATCAAAATGCTATCTGGAGTCTAAAAGATGAGATGGGTACTTGGGTTTCTGATGATCAAAGTCTAAAAGGCCTGGGTATTAAACATTTTAAGACGATGTTTGAATATGATAAGATGACAAATCTTGAATCACAGCTAAAGGTAATTCGTCTCTTTCCCCCTTTTATTAGCATGGAGGATAAAGGTTCCTTTTCTAGACCTGTTTCTATTCAGGAAGTAGAAAGGGCTCTTAAACTATTTTAAAAAGATAAAGCTCCTGGACCGAATGGTTGGCCAGTCGAGTTCTTTTTGTTCTTTTTTGATCTTTTGGGTCCTCTCAAGAACCTCAGGCAGAGTGGCTTTGGCTCTAAATTCTACCTTTCTAGCTCTTATCCCCAAGACAGATCTGCCTGTTACTTTCGCAGACTATCGTCCTATCTCCCTATGTAATCTCTGCTATAAGCTGATTTCCAAAGTTGCAGCTATGAGGCTTAAACCCTTTTTGGATGCTTCCATCTCTCCACAGCAATTTGGCTTTCTTAAAAATCGACCGATCCAGGAACCCATTGCTATTACTCAGGAAGTCTTGCACTTAGTCAATTCCAAAAATAAATGTTCCCTCATACTCAAGCTGGATTTATCTAAAGCCTTTGACAGAGTTAATTGGACCTTCGTTCGTCTTTTACTTATTCAAATTGGGGTTCCCCTTATTGGAGTTAATTGGATCCTGGGTTGCATTACTTCAGCCAATTTTGTTGTTCTAATTAATGGCTCATCTTCCTTTTTTTTCCCTGCTTCGCGGGGTGTAAGGCAAGGCTGCCCTTTATCTCCGCTTTTATTTATTCTGGTCATTGAAGGGTTTAGTCTCTTGATTGAGGAAGCTAAACGAATTGGAAAGGTTAAAGGCATAAAAATCTCATCAAAGCTCTCCCTCACCCATCTACTATTTGTAGATGATGCGATTCTTTTTGGATTGGGTTCTGTTGAAGAATGGCTGGCTTTCAAAGGTATTCTAGAAATTTTCTATGAGGCCTCAGGCATGTGTATTAATGTGAACAAATCTTGTTTTCTACAAAAAGGTATTGATGAGACAATTCTCCAGAGAATTACAGGTATCCTTCCTTATAGGTCTGCAGATTTTCGGAATGGGTTTACTTATCTGGGATATTTCTTGAAACCAAATTGTTACCTGGTTAAAGACTGGCTCTGGATGGTATCGAAATTTGAAAAGAAAATTTCTCATTGGACAAACAGGTTTCTTTCCATGGGAGGTAGGCTTATACTTATCCGTGTTGTTCTTTCCAGCATGCCTATCTATTGGATGGCTTTGGTCCCGATTCCATCTTCTATTCTAGATAAGCTCAAAAAATTAATATTTTCCGTTTTATGGGGATCTTCTGATAAGACTAAAAAATTTCATCTAGTGGATTGGCATCTTTTGGCTCAGCCCACTTCCCACAGTGGCTGGGGTATTAAGCACCTCCCTAGTTTCAGTCTTTCTTTGAGAATGAAATATTTTTGGATGGCAGTCAACAGCAAAGGCATCTGGAATCTTCTGATTACCACTAAATATATGAAAAATAAGCCTTTTTATTTATGGCTCAGGGATAAGAATTTCAATTATTACAATGCCTCTATTATCTGGAAGGGCTTCATTGCTACCTTAAAATGGATTGGCAAAGGAATTTCTTAGCAAGTTGGTAATGGTGAATACATTTGCATGGGTGTTGATCCTATCGTGGGTATGGGATCCTCTTTTACTCTGCCTAGAGGATTGAGAGAATATTTAGAGGATTATGGCATTTGTTCCTTAGCTTAGGCTCGCAATCTTACTCCAAATAACACATATTTCATTAAATTTGGAAATATTCTATTACAAGGACTTCATACACTTTGAGTTTTTTTGTCAATCTCTAAATACATATTCTATTAAATCTAGAAAAATCAACTCAAAGAACTATTCCATTAAATTTGGAAGAATTAATCCAATGAGCTATTTTCTCAATTAATATTTTTTACTTATTTCAAGTAAAACTTTAGTATTCAACCATTCAAAAGAAAATATTACATCTCAATTAGAACAAGATGGGTTAGTTCTAGAATTTAAAACTTCCGCTAGATTGAGTTCTTTCAAAATGAGGAAAGTCATAGCCTTTGAATCCTTACATAATTTCTATTAATATTATTTATAGTTTGTATTAAATGTTAAGTTGATTAAATTATTTTATGACATAATACCAACATTGCATTTGTTATTACAATAATTATAAACATTGTCATAGTAATTATTTTTGTCTTTTGTTGAGTATGTTGTTTTATTTTATGACTTTAAAGTCTAAGTTTTACCCTTGTAATGATTAAAAAGAATTATGAATTAAAATAGCAACATAATTTATTATTGTTGTTGTTGGTAGTGGTAGTGTATTAAAAACTAAGTTGATGAATGTTTACTTTATGAATAATA